>WNWK01000128.1:735000-765111 GCA_009830355.1 Cherax destructor
TTAATCTGCAACTTGCATCTTTGTCTCGACCGGCGATGTCAAGGAAAATCAGCGAAACGACCAGAGGGTGAACTAACTCAACGACCTGCAGGTGAACTAACTCAACGACCTGCAGGTGAACTAACTCAACGACCTGCAGGTGAACAACCTCACTCGACACTACTGTACAGCAGTAACTTACCTCTAACCCGTCACTTCCTAGCTTTAGATGTAGATTGTAACAAGAAGTGATAGCCCAGTGTAAAACTTGGAGAGGACTGTCGGATGAATGTTTGCGAGCAGGGAAAAGAGGAGAGGATCCCAGAGTAAGCAAAATGGAGAGTAAATGGAAGAGGAGATTACTAGATGATACAGAGAGAGAGAGAGAGACAGACAGACAGACAGACAGACAGACAGAGAAAGAGAGAAATGAGGGTAGAATGCGCATACAGACAAGAGCACAACAGCAATTGCATAATGCACTTTCGAATGAAAATGTGTGAGAATAACTCAAGCAGGTAGAATTGGAAACGCAGAATAAAAAAAATGGAAAAATAAACAGTGGAAGTCAACAAACAGAAGTGGTGATAGTGACAAATGACCAAGGGCCTACAAAGGGTTTGAAACAAAAACAACAAACAGTCCTAAGTAATATATGTGACACAGTGATGAATAAGTAAATACAAGAGGAATTGGGGGTTGTCCAGAGGAAGAAGCTGGAGGGTTGAATAACAAGTTTGGTGCAGTTGTGTTAACGAGCGAACCAGCAGATAGAGACAGGCACTCCTTGTTGCAGTGACCGTGATGGAGAGGGAGGCCCTGGGTGGTCCTGGAGACCCGCAGGGCACAATAGATTTAATTTTCGGTGATGTATTGTGATTGGCAGCATTATTATTGAGGTACTTCCTCCATGCCAATATGCGGCTGGTGATTAATTAAAGCTTGTTATGGGGAGGCCTTAATGAATTTCTGTAATTGCGTCCGCTTGTCTCTACTTCGGCAAATCGAAGAGCAAAATAGATGCTGCTCATTACGCACACTGACGACTCTTTTATCTTTGTCTTCTACTCAGGTGTCATGGCACGACAGTGACAAGCTTAGTGTTTACTTCCGCAACAGAAGGCAGGGTAAGCTGGAAGCTTGAGTATATTTTCGTGACGAGCTAGACAGACATTATGTAACTGCGTGTTCTCTTCTACTTAAATCTAAGATAAAGTTCAATCTAGCAACGATTAACGATACATAGAGAAGATAATCGAGTACGTTATCTTGAAAAAAAATAACTTACATGATAAGTTATCTTGAGATAACTGTGACAATGTTTTTTTTTTAGGAAAGGAATGTACAGAAGAAAGTATTGCCATGAGGACAGAGTTCAAAACTGCGAACTGTCATGACCTTTTAAGTAAAGAAAATTGTAGAAAATAGTGGAGACAGACTGTCATTGATTGCTTCTGTTGAACACTGGACGAGACTCCGGCAGCGTGTATGTAAACAACGTGTATGTAAACAACGTGTATATAAACAACGTGTATATAAACAACGTGTATGTAAACAACGTGTATGTAAACAACGTGTATGTAAACAACGTGTATGTAAATAGAGTTTACTTGAATCCCTTTATTAGTAATTAAATTGATTTGACTGGTGATGTAGCTTTATTGACACTCATAAAGTCAATGGGTTTTAAACCAGTCGATGAGACTCGTCCTCATACATTCCAGCAAGACTCATCCTCCTGCACTTCAGCTACAATCATCCTCATGCACTCCAGCTACAATCATCCTCATGCCTCACTACAATCATATGCACTCCAATAAGATTCATACTCATGCATACAATCATCCTCATGCACTCCAGTAAGATTCATCCAATGCACTAAATCGAGGCTCCTCCTGATGGATCAGTGCAGAGCGCAGCATAAGTTTCTAAGACAGTTTAAATATCAGCACTGAAGAAGGAATCACAAAAGGCATTCACAAACTATCACATGGAAACTAATATCCCAGTTTCGCAGAAAAAAACGCAAATTTGGAGATCCACAGCCAAAACGAATTCAAACCTTCCACAAAGAAGCACCAGCTTGGAAGCCAAACTAACTTGTGTTGTCTCGGAGTGAACAGTATCCGAAAATACCCCAGCATATTGAAGTTGAAGCGAGTGGAAGCGCCATTATGAAGTTGTCAGTGTTGATGGAGTGAAACCAGTTCATTGAAATACTCTGAAATTATCGCATCAGAACTAGTGTTTCATTTTTCTTAGTTTCCTCTTTTAAGATGTAAAAGTGGGACACACACACACACACAAACACACCAAAACAAATCCAAACTTTTCTCCAAGTCTGACCGGGGTTTAAGGAATAAATAAGCAGGAAAATAATTTTCACCTAGGCTTTGGGTACATATTTTTTTTTTTTAAATCGTGGTCTTAATTGCACCACATGTTAGGAGAGCAAAAGTTACCCTATATACATTTGAACTAAGATCAAATAAAGTCAAACACTATGACTGATTTCTGATCGGAAGAGACATTCTCCAGTGATCGGAAACCAATTTTCATCGAAGGAAGCATCAACACTAAAAGTTTGAAGGCTGCCAGATGATGCATTCTGCAGTTACTAAACAGAATTAAAAAAAATACGTTTAATCCAGCTCATAAGATATATCAGCCATTAAAGGCTGATGCATCTTTATTGTTTTAATTTAAATCAAGAAAAAACGCTAAACTCGTAGGAATCATGTAGTGGCTGGGAAATGGGAGACATTAGCTTCGGTCCAAGGCAGGGGAGGATAAATCCAATTACTTAAATCAAGAGCTTCTCGCCAGTGTGAAGGCACCCTCCTCGAGTAGGCATAGTCCAGCTATTTAATGTAATTCCAATTATTTAATGTAATGCAATTATATACAGTTTTGAGATTAAAAGTGGCAAGTATTGAAACCTCTCAGAAGAGATACACTCAAATATATTTAACGGGAATAACATTTCCACACCATTTAAACCATAAAATTGGCAGGCAGATTTAGGCCTACACACATAAAATTCACTCTCCGATGTAGTCAGGTTAAGAGGCAACATTTCTGAACGTTTGAAGCAAAGCAGCAGATGGTTTTGGAAGTTATCGGAGCCATCCCAGGAATCTTGGAGTTGGGTGCTATAACTTTGGTCACAGGGCGCCTCCACATGCCAGTTTTCCCAGAAATTATGACCTAGTTACCATACACCAGCGTTGAAAATTTGAAGCCAATCTGATGAGGCTTTATCGTGTTATGATTGAAATAAAATCGTAATTTACAGGATAATGAATTGTAGCAGCCACTTGAAGGTCCTCATTTGGGGAATCTTAAAAAAAAAAAAAATGCTGATATGCGTTTAGAATAATGTCTTGACTCGTAGGTGAAGATGACTGAAGATGAATGCTGGAAAGAACCAGTGTGGCTCGTGAAGATGACTGCAGGTGACTGCTGGACAAAAGTAGTTAGAAAAAAGAACAGTACTTGATGAGGATGAATGTCTATCAGCGTTAGCAATGGATCAGTGTGAGCCGGATGCTGCGGCGGTGGGTGTGTCAGGCAGGGCACTGACGACCGGATGAGTACTTCACGCCCTCTAGCTGCTGGATGAAGCTGCTTGTATCTCCACTATTATGCAGTAATTACCTCCCACTTATCTGGTCACACCCGAGGCAGGAGCTGCGGGGTCACTCCTCACAACACTGTATACTCTAATTCAGTTCTTGCCTTCATACGAGTGCTAATTACGTGCATTTGTAGGCGTGTGAATAAAATTAACATCAATTCACGCCCTGGACATGTACACCACCTCTCCCTGCAAGCATGTACACACACAAACACACACACCACTCGACAACCAGCACGGATTCATGGAAGGCAAATCCTGTGTCACAAACCTTCTGGAGTTCTATGACAAAGTAACAGAGGTAAGACACGAGAGAGGGGTGGGTTGATTGCATTTTCTTGGACTGCAGGAAGGCCTTCGACACAGTTCCTCATATGAGATTAGTGCAGAAGCTAGAGGATCAGGCGTGTATAACAGGAAGGGCACTACCACTACAATGGATCAGCGAATACTTGACAGGGAGGCAACAACGGGTCATGGTGCGTGATGAGGTATCACAGTGGGCGCCTGTGACGAGCGGAGTCCCGCAGGGGTCAATCCTAGGACCAGTGCTATTCTTGGTATATGTGAATGACATGACGGACGGGATAGACTCAGAAGTGTCTCTGTTCGCAGATGATGTGAAACTAATGAGGAGAATTAAATCAGATGAGGATCAGGCAAGACTTCAAAGAGATCTGGACATGCTGGACACCTGGTCCAGCAACTGGCTTCTCGAATTTAACCCCGCCAAATGCAGTCATGAAGATCGGGGAAGGGCAAAGAAGACCGCAGACAGAGTACAGGCTAGGTGGACAAAGACTGCAAACCTCGTTAAAGGAGAAAGACCTTGGGGTAAGTATAACACCAAGCACGTCTCCGGAAGCACACATCAACCAGATAACTGCGGCAGCATATGGGCGACTGGCAATCCTAAGACTAGCGTTCCGATACCTTAATAAGGAATCGTTCAAGACACTGTACACCCTGTACGTCAGGCCCATACTAGAGTATGCAGCACCAGTTTGGAACCCATACCTGGTCAAGCACGTCAAGAAATTAGAGAAAGTGCAAACAAAGGTTTGCGACAAGGTTAGTTCCAGAGCTAAGGGGACTGTCCTATGAAGAAAGGTTAAGGGAAATCAGCCTGACAACACTGGATGACAGGAGGGTTAGAGGAGACATGATAACAACATACAAAATACTGCGGGGAATTGACAAGGTAGATAATGACAGGATGTTCCAAAGAGGGGACACAGAAACAAGGGGGCACAATTGAAAGTTGAAGACTCAGATGAGTCAAAGGGATGTTAGGAAGTATTTCTTCAGCCATAGAGTAGTCAGGAAGTGGAATAATCTAGCAAGTGATGTAGTGGAGGCAGGAACCATACATAGCTTTAAGACGAGGTATGATAAAGCTCATGGAGCAGGGAGAGAAGGGACCCAGTAGCGGTCAGTGAAGAGGCGGGGCCAGGAGCTGAGTCTCGACCCCTGCAACCACAATTAGGTGAGTACACACACTGGGAACTTAACCTGACAACACTGGAAGACAGAAAGGATAGGGGGGACATGATAACATATGAAATACTGAGAGGAATTGACAAGGTGGATAGGGACAGAATGTTTCAGAGATGTGACACAGCAACAAGGGGTCACAGTTGGAAGTTGAAAACTAAGTTGAGTCACAGGGATGTTAGGAAGTATTTCTTCAGCCATAGAGTTGTCAGGAAGTGGAATAATCTGGAGAGTTTTGTAGTGGAGGTAGGATACATACATAGCTATAAGAAGAGGTATGATAAAGCTCGAGAAGCAGGGAGAGAGTGGACCTAGTAGCGACCAGTGAAGAGGCGGGGCCAGGAGCTATGAATCGACCCCTGCAACCACAATTAAGTGAGCACACTCCTCCTGTAAGCATGTACACACACACACACACACACATGTGTACCCCTAACAACAATCTTCAACACGTCTATCGAAACAGGGCAACTACCTGAGGTATGGAAGACAGCAAATGTAGTCCCAATTTTTAAAAAAGTATGATGTGAAGTTGATGAGAAGAATTCAATCGGACGAGGACCAGGCAGAACTACAAAGCAATCTGGACAGGCTGCAAGCCTGGTCCAGCAATTGGGGAAGGACAAAGAAGACCGCAGACGGAGTACAGTCTAGGGGCCAAAGACTACAAACCTCACTCAAGGAAAAAGATCTTGGGGTGAGTATAACACCAGGCACATCTCCTGAGGCGCACATCAACCAAATAACTGCTGCAGAATATGGGCGCCTAGCAAACCTAAGAACAGCATTCCGACATCTTAACAAAGAATCGTTCAGGACCCTGTACACTGTGTACGTTAGGCCCATACTGGAGTATGCAGCGCCAGTTTGGAACCCACACCTAGCCAAGCACGTAAAGAAGCTAGAGGAAGTGCAAAGGTTTGCAACAAGACTAGTCCCGGAGCTAAGGGGTATGTCCTACGAGGAGAGGTTAAGGGAAATCGACCTGACGACACTGGAGGACAGGAGAGATAGGGGGGACATGATAACGACATATAAGATACTGAGAGGAATTGACAAGGTGGACAAAGACAGAATGTTCCAGAGATGGGACACAGCAACAAGGGGACACAGTTGGAAGTTGAAGACTCAGATGAATCACAGAGATGTTAGGAAGTATTTCTTCAGTCACAGAGTGGTCGGGAAGTGGAATAGGTTAGGAAGTGATGTAGTGGAGGCAGGCTCAATACATAGCTTTAAGAAGAGGTATGATAAAGCTCATGGCGCAGGGAGAGTGACCCAGTAGCGGCCAGTGAAGAGGCGGGGCCAGGAGCTATGAATCGACCCCTGCAACCACAACTAGGTGAGTACAACTAGGTGAGTACAGAGGGTTTCAGGGAAGGGATATCCCGTGTCACAAACCTACTGGAGTTTTACAAGGTGATGGAAGTAGGACAAGAGAGAGAGAGAGGGGTGGGTAGATTGCATTTTCTGGGACTGTAAGAAGGCTTTCGACAGTTCCACACAAGAGATTAATGAAGAAGCTAGAGGATCAGGCAGATATAATAGGAAAGGCACTTCAATGGATTAGAGAACACCTGACAGGAAGGCAACAACGAGTCATGGTATGTGACGAAGTGTCAGAGTGGGCGCCTGTGTAGAGCGAGGTTCCACAGGGGTCAGTCCTAGGACCGGTGCTGTTTCTGGTATATGTGAATGACACGACGGAAGGTATAGATTCAGTAGTGTCCCTGATTGCAGACGATGTGAAGTTAATGAGGAAAATTCAATCGGATCAGGCAGGACTACAAAGAGATCTGGACAGGCTGTAGGCCTGGTCCAGAAGCTGGCTCCTGGAGTTTAACCCACAAAGTGCAAAGTCATGAAGATTGGGGAAGGTTAAAGAAGACCGCAGACAGAGTACAGGGTAAGGGGCCAAAGACTGCAAACTTCACTCAAAAAAAAAATGTTCTTGGGGTGAATATAATACCGAGCACATTTCCTGAGGCGCACATCAACCAAATAACTGCTTCAGCATATGGGCACCTGGCAAAACTAAGAATAGCGTTTCCACACCCAATTAAGGTATCGTTCAAGACTCTGTACACCGTGTACGTCAGTCCCATATTGGAGTATGCTGCACCAGTTTGGAACCCACACCAGGTCAAGCACGTCAAGAAATTAGAGAAAATGCAAAGGTTTGCAACAAGACTATTCCCGGAGTTAAGGGGTATGTCCTACGAGGAGAGGTTACGGGAAATCGACCTGACAACACTGAAGGATAGGAGGGACATGATACGACATATAAAATACTGAGAGGAATTGACAAGGTGAACAGAGGCAGGATGTTTCAGAGATGGGACACAGAAACAAGGGGTCACAATTGGAAGTTGAAGACTCAGATGAGTCACAGGGATGTTAGGAAGTATTTCTTCAGTCATAGAGTTGTCAGGAAGTGGAATAGTCTGGAGGGTGATGTAGTGGAGGCAGGATCCATACATAGCTTTAAGAAGAGGTATGATAAAGAGAAGAGGCAGGGCTAGGAGCTATGACCCGACCTCTGCAACCACAATTAGGTGAGTACAATTGAGTACACACACACACATACCTCTTGTAAGCATGTATACCGAATCTCCCTGTAAGCATGTACACACACACTTTCTGTAAGGTGGTACACAGTAGGCAGCCAGGCCTTAAGCGGCCTCTGACCCTCAAGCAGAGTGTGACCATGTAAGTATGAACAAAGTTAAACCATATGAGTATGTGGATAATCTTGCACTGTATGTGCAGTCTGACTATGTGAGTATGTTCACGATGAGACCAGTGAGGATGTTCAAAATCAGACCAACTGAGTATATACAAAATCAGATCATGTATGCACAGAGTTAGACCATGTACGTACACGGACCAGGTGAGTATAGTATGTATACATTCAGACCATGTAAGCCTGCAGTGACTTTCCTTGCAAAATGTCGCTAATATTGCATTTAGCAAAGCAGTGGTTAATATCAGTTGTTGCCTCCCCAGAATAGCTTTGAAACTCACTGACGCGCCACTGGTAGCACACTGACGCGCCAGTGGTAGCACACTGACGCGCCACTAGCAAACCCAATGAGACTCCACCGACATTCCTCGAAGTATTCACCACAATCGTCAACCAAACCCACCAAACATTCCTACTATTTTATTCAACAGTAATTATTGTAATATATATTTTTCCCCTTCACGTCGTATCTCTCCCCCGCCACCCCCACTTCCTGTCACACAAACTTCTCAAGGATCAGCGGAGAGAACAGTCTAAATTTTATGCAAATTACTATTTTCCTAAAAAAAAAAAATCTGAATTGAGATATATAGCCCCGGCGAGCGCCACGACACAGCCGTCATCATATTAATGAACGTATCGTCGGGATTTTGATTCATGTATTAATAATAAAGATTTTTGGGTATTTACAATACGATTGATTTCAGCGTATTGTCGAGCGAGTAATATTTGCGGAGATGTAATAAACGTTTTTAGTAGAGGTGGATTATAGAAATCTATAACAATGTATTGTAGTTAATTGTAATTATAGTCTCGTGGAATCGTTGTCGTTGGGAGTTAGAGCCACAGTGAATTATAGTTACTTTGAATTATACCTACTTGGAATTATAGTCTGTGAGTTATAGTTACTATAAGATATAGCAATTGGGAATTACAATCTCTGGGAGTTATACCTACTGGGCGTTACATCAATTAGGATTTTTAGCGACTGTGAAGCATAGCTACTGTGAGAATTATAGTCACTGGAAACTGTACCCACCCATTGGAAATTATAGCCTTGGAAATTAACCCACGTTAATATAATTAAGTCTACCTTTTCAGAATATCTTAAATATTAATGGAGTGTGTAGGTGCCATTTTACCACATTTAATCTCGAAATGGTATAGTATTTCGAGATTAAAAGAGCAAAACGGCACCTACACACTCCATTAACAATACTATACTTCTTCTAAGTAGGTTACACGGATATTGAAATTTTGAAACCGATCAGAAGAGGCTTTCTAAAGTTATCGTACAGAAACCAATTGTTGCACGAACCTTCACCTAGTAAGAGTTTACCAGGGTTGAAAAATTTGAAGCCGATCGGATAAGGTGTTCTTGAAGGAGGTTAAGGGAAAAATGAGTGGCTCAATTTTTCAAGGGTTCAATAAACTAGTGGAAATAATAAGAAAAAAAATGTGAGTTTTCAATATTTCTTATATATCATTTTTTTGGAATTCTAATTAAAATTCTCTGAGAAATAATAACTAAATAAAATAGCAATTTCAAATTTACATAACTCAAAATGACAGCCAAGCTTTATTTTAAGAGAAAGATATCTTTCACCTTATAAGTCTAAACTTATGTGGTGAAAGCCTGTAAGTCTAAACTTCTTATGGAAGTCTTAAGTTTTCCTTCTTATGGAATGCATCAGTTTATATATTTTGTACCAGATACGACGAGACATTACTTAGTTATTGAATGGAAATCAGTTTCAAATTGGGAATTGTCCAGCCCAATTACAACACGAATTTTACTTTCTGGAAAACACAATACAGCTGAAAATTTAAGCCAGATGGGAAGAGGCATTCTCCAGCTATCCCACTGACTCCGATGATTCTATTTTTTTCTAAATAATTTAATGCAGTGACAAATTTGCCCGATCACAAACTAGACTTAATGGATGCTGTTCTGACCGTAAGATGCCCAATAAGATGCCCAAGCCTCCCAGAAGAAGTAAACTCAAATAAACGTGATTAATCGGCAATCAGAATGTCACACTATTTTATACTCACTTGGCAGGTGTGATCCTACACATCTGAAATTCACTCGTTGAGATACCTGGAGTTTACCTGGAGAGAGTTCCGAGGGTCAACGCCCCCGCGGCCCGGTTTGTGACCAGGCCTCATGGATAGGAGGCATCTATTTTTTCCCTTGAACGTTAGAAGCTATACCACTGAGGGCTTTGTAGAAATTAACGGAGCCATTCCAGGGTGCTGGGAATAGGTCCTAGGGGCCCCTGCCAATTGTTGTCAGAATTTTGCCCTGGTTGCCGCACACCAGTGTTGAAAATCTGACGCTTTTATGAGAAACTGTAAAATGAAAAGTTGGAGGATGGGGAAAAAAAGGAAAAAAAATTCTGGCAGTCACTTAATTAGGTATCCCACCTTCGGGGATACCTAATTAAACCCACTTTTAACATATTTTAACATATCATAAATAAAATCTCTCCGTTTACATTAGTTATTAGTGAGTGCTTTGGAAATACTGATAAAGCTCTCCTTGAGTTCAACGTTATCTAACTAAAGGCATATGCTCTGCTCTAGTCATTTTTGCATTACCTAGAAAAATATTTCTTCTGGTAACACTGTGAGTGTTTGGGTCACAAAATCATTGTTATGGTAAGACAGCGAATGTTTGGGATGGCAAAATAAGTACCTGGGTAACAACATATTTAATTTGCAGGATAAACCCAACACACCGACAGTATGGTAAGACACTGATTACATAGGAGTCTTATTTGATAGAAAAGTTTCACCTCAAAACTGGCTTAACGAAGTGCATAAAATGCCAAAAATTGCTATTTATATAGTACATCCAGATTGGGTTGTCAGATGCTGAGTAGGTTAGGTCCTAAAAGTCAAGTGTTGAGTAGGTGAAGTCCTAGAAGTCAAGTGTTGAAGTGTTGGAGTGGTGAAGGTCCTAGTAAGTCAAGTGTTGAGTGGGTGAGGTCCTAGAAGCATGCAGGCACTACAACAGACTTACCCGTCCAAACTAGGATTGTTCCTATGTGAGCTCTATGTAAAATAACCATGCCACTGTTTTACTTAAATGGGTTAATGAGTTTTACGGGAGAAGATTCAAGGCAACTCTATCTAATCTTGTCATAGTAAGCTATCCCATGCCTTGAGATGGGAGTGGGTGTCGCGGTGCTGAACACAAACATTCTTCAAGCTGTGGATCCTATGAACATATTTACGGTTCTGCAGTCGTACTGGGAGATATCTAACAGTTTCCCCGATGTAGACGTGATCACATACTCCACATGGTATACTGCAAACTCTCGTGTATTTCGGTTCCAAGTTAAGTGTGGGAGTCCTTATAAAGTTCCTGATGGTCTTGATGGTGACTTTTGCCACGCCTGCGGTGGATTTTCTTATGACGGATGAAACTATAATGACAGCGATCCCCGTAGGTATGATGTACCTACGTTTTATGCCCTAATGGGTAGGAGCTCCTTTTTGTTTGTTTTTTGTCATTTCCCGCTTACAGTGGAATATCATGTGGCGAGGATACTTAAAACCTAGAAGAGTATTTACTATGTAGTCTCGACTTTGAGTGCCTGCAAGATCATGTCAGAGGTAATGGGTGAGATCATCATTATCGGACTTCCTGTACACAGTCCGTATTAATTGCTTTTCCTGTTTTGTGAGGCAAACATCTGCAAAGGATAGTGAATCATCAGCTTCTTCCTCTAAATTAAACCGTATTAGTGGCTCTGTCCAGTTTAACTGGTCTCAGGTTTCATAAGTTAAATTGTCTGGGAACAATGACGAGGAAGTCGTCTCCGTGTTCAAATAAGTACACAACATCCTCGTCATTGTTCCCTGACGAGTAATAATCCGAAGAATGACGCTGTTAAAATAGTCTTTTTCTAAATGATGAAAGTAAAGGTTGGAAAATATTCCACTTAACGTAGGGCCCCTTATGACCTGTTTCGAGAGTCTTCCTACTCCCGCAGCTCGACCTGTGCCAGGCATTTTGTTGGTGATTGCGCAGTCAACCAGAATGTTGCTCTTAGAGGCAAGCTGGTGCACATATCCATCACAACCTGGGTTTATCTGGCCTTTGGAGGTACTGATCTGGTGTCCTCTTCAGAGTTCTACACTGGTTCCTGATATCTGTTGGCAGTATGTTGAATCGTCTAAGCCCACAGATGTTGATACAGTATTCTCGTATCGTGCTCATGGCTTTCATGTTTTTTTACTGAGTATATTTTATATTTCCATATCCTTCGCTTCACTACGTTGTTATGGTCGTATATAGGTTTGAGATTAGGCCATCTGCTATCATCCAGATATATATTATCATGTATATATCTCTTCCCAGCTCCAAGAGAAGATATATTTAAAATTTTGAGGCGTTCCTGGAAATTTAAAATGCTTTGTTTACTCTAAGCGGAAAATAAATGATATTTGTATCTGTTCCAACTCTCTATATCTCCTGCTCTGAAGGGAGCTGTCAGCACCAAAAATCCATTGCCAAATCGATTTTTTGCCCCAAATTTTGAATATAAAAGAAAACAAATTGAAGCTCACACATGCTTCCATGAGAGCAATGAGATCTGGAGTGCCTATGCTGAAGACAACATTAGAAGTGTCAGGATTTCGATGAGGGGTGAATAACTTATAGAGAGTATATAAGTCTCCATTCTTTTGCTTCAGCTTCACATTGTTCCAGATTATGGAGCAGAACTCTTCTCCAGGCTGAGGGACTGACCACCACAAAACTACGTCTTCGTGGGTGATGGACTAATTACATCGTCTTTACATCTCTAAGACCTTCTCTGTATTCGACTGAAGAAGCCTACTGTGTAGGCGAAACGTCTTGGAATAAAGATATTTAACTGTTGCACATGTGTCTTACTGGGCATTGTATACCTTTATCATATTCACACAAGAGGACTCTGTGTGAAATCATTACTACTTATTAATGAGATGATAAGTCGGAGTGGTATCTTAGGTTACGTTATTCATAAGGACACCGATTTAACTACCTGCAAATCCCTGACAAGCACGCATATATAAGTTGCCGAGAATACACAATCACAACACAGCGCTCAGACCTATCACAGGTGGTCCTCAGCACCAGCTGGCTGGTGTGCCGGTGGACGTCTCTTCCAGTTATTAGTTACAGTGAGTCTTTTCCACCTTCGTCATTTGGGGATTTTTTATCCAAATTAGAATATGTTAACATTAGTAATAAGAAATGATCAATCTCAGGTGAAATCTATACCTGGAATATATGTGGAGGGGATTTCAGGGGTCAACGCCCCCGCTGCCCGGTCCGTGACCAGGCTTCTTCAGACGAATACAGGTGACTGTAATACCGGAGATAGTAGAAGTGGAGAGGTAATTTTGAGGCGATCAGTCCCTTACCCCTCGTGGGAGGCTCCTTAATGCCAGTGATGGGATCTTGATCTAAGGAATTGGAATTGTGATTCCCTTTTTTTGATCAAATCTGGATGCCTCTCATTCTTAATAATAATAATAATAATAATAATAATAATAATAGCCTTGATATAAGACTAAGGGATAGACCACCTTATATGAAAGATGAGGGACTCAACACCTCGACATTTGCTCTCCACTTCTACTGTCTCCAGTGTTATAATCGCTTGTATTCTACTGAAGAAGTCTGTCGCGAAGGCGAAAGGTTTCGACCCCATAGCTCACATTGTATCAGAACAAAGGAACAAGGTTAGCGTGGGACGGTAGGTTTATTGGAGTACCTTCATCCTACCGAGATCTCATCAACTCATCACCTGACTTCTCTCATCTCATCCACTCAGCATCTGGATGTACTATATAAAAAGTAATTTTCATTTGTATTTTGTCTTCTTAATAAACCTGATTTGTTTTGAATTTGAACTAAATAAAGACTCCAATCAGTGACCTATTCACTAGTTATTTTGCGTTAAAGTCACTCTTATGGTAATTTACATGAGATGATAATTTTAGTAAATTCTTGTTTACGTGCATTTTATTACGAAAGCTGGAAACTCCGAGCACGATACGACAAAACTTTTGAAAATTTCTTGAGTATATAAACATTTTTTACAGGCTATGTTATTAACATTCCTATCTAACGAAATAAGGAAGCACAAAAGCATGTAAATGGCACAGTGATACCAAAAATAATACTCCTGGAAAAATACATTTGTGAACAGTTCAGGACAATTATCAAAAGAAAACGTTCAACCACGAGTGGCTTAATCAGTCATTAATTAGGACCGATGAAGTCTCTCATGGCGAAGGGTTTTCCCTTAACAAATTCACCGAAGTGCTTGTGCGTCCTGGGAAAGGTATCCCCGAGATCCATAACATCGGCTCTCCCCTGTACCCCAACCAGAGAGAGAGAGGCTGAGTATTTGTACCTTCAAACCATCAAGAGGCGGAGGAGCTGCAGCTCAACTACCTCAACTGACCTAAGAGTTATTATTCAACAGATAAAACAGAAACAGTCAACAAATACTAAATCACAGATATGACAGGAAGTACTGGTATGCTATCATAGATGCTACAGGAAGTACTGGTATGATATCATAGATGCAACAGGAAGTACTGGTATGCTATCATAGATGCAACAGGAAGTACTGGTATGCTATCATAGATGCTACAGGAAGTACTGGTATGATATCATAGATGCAACAGGAAGTACTGGTATGCTATCATAGATGCAACAGGAAGTACTGGTATGCTATCATAGATGCAACAGGAAGTACTGGTATGATATCATAGATGCAACAGGAAGTACTGGTACGCTATCACAGATGCAACAGGAAGTACTGGTATGCTATCATAGATGCAACAGGAAGTACTGGTATGATATCATAGATACAACAGGAAGTACTGGTATGCTATCATAGATGCAACAGGAAGTACTGGTATGATATCATAGATACAACAGGAAGTACTGGTATGCTATCATAGATGCAACAGGAAGTAACGGAAGTACTGGTACGCTGTCACAGATACAACAGGAAGTACAAGTGCACTATAACAAACATTCAACAAGAAGGGTATACAGGAGTCACTCTCACAAACATAAAAATTATCAGACACTAGACGTTTAACTGTCACAAACAAGTAAAACACAGAGTGCATGCAGCCACAGCGTCACAAAACAAACACAACAGGAAGAGTGATCTAGTAGCGACCAGTGAAGAGGCGGGGCCAGGAGCTGTGAATCGACCCCCGCAACCACAACTAGGTGAGTACAACATGATTGTGCGGAACGTTCAGTTTTGCAGACAGGGCACGAAAGAAGATTGTTCCTGTTGAAATGGTTCGAATGATTTAGGACGTAAAGTCATTATTGTTTTAAAAAGTTGGAGAAAAGCTTCTCTCACCTGATCCTTCCTGCGAGAAAGTTCTTTAATAATGCCCAAGTTTGTGAGCGATGATCATGCCTATCTTCCTCCTCCCCTTCCCCGACATTCTCTCTCTCTCTCTCTCATTGCCTCTACGTCTACAGCAAGACTTCTCACAACAATGAAATTCCTCCAGCAATTCGCCTTCATTCGACATATCTTCTTGTCCCACATGTTTCATGGTGTACTGAAATATATTGTGTCCTAATTAAGTTTGCGATAAATGGTTATATTCCTACATCACAGTTCATCACAACATAGTATGGGAGATATACCTGGCCAGAGATATACTGGCCAGGTACATCTCTGCTACAACCTGGCCAGAGATATACTGGCCAGGTACATCTCTGCTACAACCTGGCCAGAGATATACTGGCCAGGTACATCTCTGCTACAACCTGGCCAGAGATATACTGGCCAGGTACATCTCTGCTACAACCTGCGATATACTGGCCAGGTACATGTAACCCGGCCAGAATACTGGCCAGGTACATCTCTACAACCTGGCCAGAGATATACTGGCCAGGTACATCTCTGCTACAACCTGGCCAGAGATATACTGGCCAGAGCTACACTCTCTGCGTACACAACCTGGCCAGAGATATACTGGCCAGGTACATCTCTGCTACAACCTGGCCAGAGATATACTGGCCAGGTACATCTCTGCTACAACCTGGCCAGAGATATACTGGCCAGGTACATCTCTGCTACAACCTGGCCAGAGATATACTGGCCAGGTACATCTCTGCTACAACCTGGCCAGAGATATACTGGCCAGGTACATCTCTGCTACAACCTGGCCAGAGATATACTGGCCAGGTACATCTCTGCTACAACCTGGCCAGAGATATACTGGCCAGGTACATCTCTGCTACAACCTGGCCAGAGATATACTGGCCAGGTACATCTCTGCTACAACCTGGCCAGAGATATACTGGCCAGGTACATCTCTGCTACAACCTGGCCAGAGATATACTGGCCAGGTACATCTCTGCTACAACCTGGCCAGAATATACTGGCCAGGTACATCTCTGCTACAACCTGGCCAGAGATATACTGGCCAGGTACATCTCTGCTACAACCTGGCCAGAGATATACTGGCCAGGTACATCTCTGCTACAACCTGGCCAGAGATATAGTAATTTCAATGCAGCAAGGTCGTCTGGACACAAGATTCTGGGAAGTGAGAGGTGAAGATACTGAGAGAGACGAGACTCACCTTTGTTAATTGAAAGACACACACACACACACACACACACACACACACACACACTACAGGAATGTACATTTGTACATGGTACACAGTGTCCCAAAGATAAAAAAAAAGTGTCAGGATAGGTGATTTAGTATAAGGCTGCTGCCCTGATAAGTGATGTAACAATACTGGAAAAGTTGTTAGTGAAAAGTGGATTCAACATAATACCTGACAAACAATTTAAATTTCTGTCTACAAAATCCTGTAATTATAATCTGTAAAGTAATTATGCGAGAAACTGTTGAATAAAGAAATGGATGTAGAGATAACATTTACCATGACTATCAGAAGATACAAAGTGTTATCAGAGATACAAAGATCACTGGGTTATATGTAGTAATACCAGAAATATAAATATTACACTTGTTCATAATAACTCTAGAGTGTTGCATCACAATATTTACAACTTAGTAAAATTAGAAAAGCAAATATCACGCTTTTATATATAGTAATGTCAATGATACAAAGAAAACGCTGCTATGTATAGCAGTATCAGAGGTATAAATGTTATGTTTATACATAATAACACTGATGATACGAAGATCACAATGTTTATCACAATAACACCAGAAACTGATACACAGATAAGGCAGTTACACATAGAGAAATACAGCGATTACACATTTATACGAATGAAAATGCAGATAAACTCAAATAAGAACATAAACAACTATGAAATTTAAATAGACGAATATAAAAATGACACATACTTATTCGTCTACGCTTACATGTGTGAGCCAACATTCAGCCTCTTAAATCTCGTCATGTAAAAGATTCGAAATAGATTTAGTGATTTAGTAAATTGTAGATTATACCATCCTTTAGTTTCCTTCAGTTTTTCTTCAAGTGTGTTTACCTTACCTTACCCACTACTCCAGCATGAGAGATTAGTTTTTCATAATTTTCTTCCGTAGAGTAATGTGTCGAAGACTTCCTTGCAGTCTAGGAATAAGCAATTTGCTAAATCTTCTTTTGTCTGGTCTGCTTTCCCGTATGATGTGAGTCTCTATTGGAACTGTGTGGCACGATTTCTCTATTTCCAAATAACTGTTGATGTATTTTACTGAAGTCTATGTTTGTTAATTTTTTTTTTCTCTCATTAATCTTACGTGGTATGTTTTTTAGGGTACAAGTCAATAATGTTAGTAAAACTAAACAAAAAAGGTGAAAAATATTGCAGAATTTCAGTGTTTTTCTCTTAAGATTTCAGTCATTTTATTTTCAGTTAAATGTAGGTCAGAGTAAAGTTTATTAAAAACGATGATTTGTCACCCAATTTGAATATTGGGATTACATTATTTGTCTTCTAGGTGTGTGGCAAACTTCTTGTCATTACTATTGCGTTGCTTTCACAGTTATTTATTCAATTTCTGTATCCCCACCCATCCTTCAGCGTCCAGGCACTGTACTTCTAAGCTTCAGACTCAAGCCTGGCTAACTGGTTTTCCCGAATCTCTTTATAAATTACACCTCGCTCACACTCCAGCAGCACGTCAAAAAAAAACAAAAACACTTGCCTCCACTCACTCTAACACGCTTACAAAAGCCTGCTGTATATCCAAGGGCCTAGCACTCAAAATCTCCCTTACCCCCTCCCTCCAATTCTTCCTGGGTTGGAGGGAGTATATATTTATGGATAATATATACAAAGAGGAATGCCGAGACTCAGTCGATCCCGAGGTTCGTCAGTCTTCAGATTTCAACCCAGCACTCCACTACTGTACTGCAGAATGTGTTTAGTAGTTCCTTGGGTTGGAGACATGTGGATTGATGATCCAAGGGATCAAATCTCTGCATTCCATTGAAATGTTACATTCCTTTATTACGAGAGTTAAAAGTCATTAAAACAAGTGCCTTAGACGGATCAAGAGCTGGTTTCATCATAAGCTGCTAGTGGGGGAAGGGTAGCTGCTAGTGGGGGAAGGGTAGCTGCTAGTGAGGGAAGGGTAGCTGCAAGTGGGGAAGGGTAGCTGCTAGTGGGGGAAGGGTAGCTGCTAGTGGGGAAGGGTAGCTGCTAGTGGGGAAGGGTAGCTGCTAGTGGGAGAAGGGTAGCTGCAAGTGGGGGAAGGGTAACTGCTAGTGGGGGAAGGGTAGCTGCTAGTGGGGAAGAGTAGCTGCTAGTGGGGAAGGGTAGCTGCTAGTGGGGGAAGGGTAACTGCTAGTGGGGGAAGGGTAACTGCTAGTGGGGGAAGGGTAGCTGCTAGTGGGGGAAGGGTAGCTGCTAGTGGGGGAAGGGTAGCTGCTAGTGGGGGAAGGGTAGCTGCTAGTGGGGGAAGGGTACCTGCTAGTGGGGGAAGGGTAGCTCTCCTAGAAAATATTGTGTTTAGATTCGCAACGGTAACCGGCGCTAATCTCTAGTAAAACCATTATCTCTTGGGGCCCTAGTTATCACCCTTGTAGTACAGCGGTTGAGCGCTGGGTTGGAGGTCAGATAACATATGAGATAAGGCATTTCGGAAAATATCTGAGCGCTGATCAGAGCAACTGTGTTGTCTGAAGCAAAAGCGAAGCTAAACAGTTATGGTGACTAGTAGTAAACAGTGAAGCAGTGGGTAGAGCTGTTGTGGTGAGACATGTAGAATGGTAAATACAAGTTCACGCACAAGTACAGGTCCTAGGACTGACCCTTGTGGAACTCCACTCGTCACAGGTGCCCACTTTGACATCTCGTCACGTACCATGACTCGTTGTTGCCTCCCTGTCAGATATTCTCTGATCCATTGCAGTGCTTTTCCTGTTACGTGTGCCTGATCCTCTAGCTTTTGCATTAATCTCTTGTGAGGAACTGTGTCGAACGCCTTCTTGCAGTCCAAAAAAATGCAGTCTATCCACCCCTCTCTCTCGTGTCTTACTTCTGTTACCTTGTCATAAAACTGCAGTAGGTTTGTGACACAGGATTTTCCTTCCCTGAAACCATGCTGGTTGTCGTTTATAAGCTTGTGTCTTTCTAGGTGCTCCACCATTCTCCTCCTGATGATCTTCTCCATGACTTTGCATACTATAACGTCAGTGACACAGGTCTGTAGTTTAATGCCTCGTGTCTGTCTCCTTTCTTAAAAATTGGGACTACATTTGCCATCTTCCACGCCTCAGGTAGTTGCCCAGTTTCAATGGATGTGTTGAAGATTTGTGTTAGTGGCACACACAACATCTCTGCTCCCTCTCTAAGGACCCACGGAGAAATGTTGTCCGGTCCCACCGCTTTTGAGGTATCGAGTTCACATAGCAGCTTCTTCACCTCCTCCTCGGTTGTGTGTATTTCATCCAGCACTTGTTGGTATACCTCCCTATTCTGAATTCCTGGAGTCCTTCCTGTCTCCTGTGTAAATACTTCTTTAAATCTCATGTTGAGCTCCTCACATACCTCTTGGTCGTTATTGTGAACTCCCACCTTCCTTTCTCAGCCTGATTACCTGGTCCTTGACTGTTGTTTTCCTCCTGATGTGGCTATACAGCAGCTTCGGGTCAGACTTGACTTTTGATGCTATATCATTTTCATATTGTCGCTGAGCCTCCTTCTTACCTGTGCATATTCATTTCTGGCTCTTCGGCTAATCTTTTATTTTCCTGGGTCCTTTGTCTTCTGTACTTTTTCCATTCTCTATTACACTTACTTTTTGCCTCCCTACACCTCTGGGTGAACCAAGGACTCGTTCTGGTCTTCCCATTACTTCTGTTTCCCTTGGGGACAAACCTCTCCTCTGCCTCTTTGCATTTGGTTGTCACATATTCCATCATTTCTTTTACTGGTTTTCCTGCCAATTCTCTCTCCCACTGAACGTCTTGTAGGAAGTTCCTCATGCCTGTGTAGTCCCCCTTTTGTAGTTTCGTTTCTCCCTTCCTATTCCTGCTCCCTCTCCACTTGTAGCTCAACTATATAATCAAAACACAGAACCAAATGATCACTAGCTCCAAGGGGCCTTTCATCGTGATATCCTCGATGTCCGAACTACTCAAGGTGAATACTAGGTCGAGTCTTGCTGGATCATCCCCACCTCTCTCTCTGGTAGTTCTCTAACATGTTGATGCATGAGGTTTTCCAGTACCACATCCATCATCTTGGCTCTCCATGATTCAGGACCCCATGGGGCTCCAGGTTTTCCCAATCAATCTCTTTGTGATTGAAATCACCCATAACTAGTAACTTTGCTCTCCCCATGTGGGCTCTTCTGGCTACCTCGGCTAGTGTGTCTACCATTGCTCTGTTGCTCTCGTCGTATTCTTCTCTTGGCCTCCTGCAGTTCTGTGGCGGGTTGTACATTACAGCAATTACCACCTTATGGCCCTCAGACTGAATTGTTCCTACTATGTAGTTCCTTTCTCCCATTCCATCCATTCCTTCCCTTCCTCAAATCCCCACCTGTTCTTAATGAGCAGTGCAACTCCTCCTCCCCCTCTGCTCCCTCTATCTTTCCTGAGGATTTGATATCCGGGTGGAAAGATTGCATCTGTTATCATCCTGGTGAGTTTCGTTTCTGTGAGTGCTATTATGTCTGGGGATGTCTCCTTTATTCTTTCATGCCACTCCTCACATTTATTTGTTATACCATCTGCATTTGTATACCAAACCTTTAACTTCTTTTCTAAAACCGTAGTCTGGGGGGTATGTTGGGGTTGGGAAAGTGGGAGATCTGATGGGAACTATGGGTGGTTGGTGTGAAGGTGGAGTTTGTAATGAGGTGGGTGGAATCATTGGGTATGGCATGTGTGTTTTGGGTTAGGTTGTTTGGTTGCATTGGGGTTGTCCAGGTTGGGGAACATCTGAAGGTGGTTGTGTTAGAGTCCTCCTGAGTCTGGGTTCTCCTGTCCATCTCTCTTTCCTCCTTTTGTCTCTGTACCCTCTCTTTCAGTTTCTGTCTTTCTTCCCGTGTTCTGTCGCGGTCGAGATACACCCTCCGGTACTCTGACATATCCCTTAGTCTTGCTTTCTCCTGCAGGATCCTGTTTCGAGTCAATTCTGCTTTGAAAATTACTTTGACTGGCCGGATTCTTCCTCTTGCAAACCCCCCTATTCTCAGAAAATTTGCCAGCTGGGTCATGTCATCTTCTCCTATTGTTTTCATGATGTTTTCAATCGCATTTTTCTCCCCTTGTCTTCTTGCTTCATAAGTTTCCCCTTCAGCTTCCTGGAGCCCGTAAACAAAGACTGATCTCTCTCTTACATTCTCCCACTGCCTATCCCTATGTAACCCCTGATTCGATTTAGTTGCCTCCATTGCAGCTTTCCTTTCTTCAATCTCTTCACTGTCTGTTATCCCTTGGCCCAGTGGCCTGTCGCTTTCCCTTCTTAACTTTCCCTGTGCACTGCTGTGGTCTGTTAGGGCTTCTACGTATAGCTTAGCTCTCCCTTTTACTACACTCCCCTCGATTGTTCCTGATGTGATCCTCTCTTTCTCTCGGGCTCCACGATGGTCTGATATAGCCTCTGCATACAGTTTCACTCCGTTCTCTACAGTCCTCTTCTTTGTGACTGAGGTAGCAGTTTCTGATACCATGTCCACATTGCTTTTTAGTTCATTAGGCTGTTTCAAATTTTTCAGTTCTTCTTCTAATCTCTGTATCTTAGCCTCTGCTGTTGTGACTTGCTTCTCCCACTTCCTGCTTTCTGTAGCTATCCTCTCCTCCATTATCTTGCTTTCTGCAGCTATCCTCTCCTCCATTATCGTGCTTTCTGCAGCTATCCTCTCCTCCATTTTCATGCTAAGCTCCTCTAGCTTCCTTCCCCACTCATGTTCCCTTTTCTGAGCTCTGCTGCCCAATCTTCCTTTGCAGACTCATCCTCCAGTCCCCTGGTTTCCGTCCTGCTCTCTGGGACCCCATTTTTTATTTTTATTTTTAAGATGCCACAGAGTGAAAAACTATGTATTTCTGTGTGGTTGTTTTGTGGTGTGATTGCCTGAGTGTTTGTGTGGGGGTGGAGGGAGGGAGAGCAGAAACTGGAGACAGTGGGGAAATGGAAGAGAGGTGGGGAGGGAAAGAGGGGGGATTATGAGGGGAGAGGGAAGGAGGGAGAAGCAGAGGTGGAGAGAGAATGGGAGAGGGAGAGGGGGAGGAGGTGGGTGAGAGAGGGGGTTCAGGGAAGGGATTGGGGGAGAGGTGGGTGGAGGGAGCAGGGGGAAATAGTGTGTGTGGGCCTGTGTGTGTGTGTTAGTTTTGTGTGTGTATGTGTATGTGTGTGTGTGTGTGTGTGTGCACGTTAGTTTTGTGTGTGTTAGTTTTGTGTGTGTGTGTGTGTTAGTTTTGTGTGTGTGTGTGTGTGTGTGTTAGTTTTGTGTGTGTGTTAGTTTTTTTTTTGTGTGTGTGTGTTAGTTTTGTGTGTGTATGTATGTGTGTGTGTGTGTATGTTTGTGTGTGTATGTATGTGTGAATAGTAGTGGTGAAATTGTGTTATGGTGTATGAGTGTGTATGTGGAGTTTGCAGTGACACGTTGTCTGCAGTCTTCTCTACCTGGCCTGACCTGACACCTGACCTACCAGTTAATGTGTGTGTGTGTGGAACTATATGTGTGTGGATTTATTGTGTGAAAAGTAGTGGTGAAATTGTGTTATGTGTATGAGTGGTATGTGAGGTCTGCGAGTAACACGTAGTCTACAGTGCTCCTCTACCTGGCCTGACCTGACACACCTGATCTACCAGTTAATGTATTCTATGATTCACCTGTCTGCTCGCCCTTTTCTACTAGAAATTACCAATTGCTATTTGTTACTGAGTACTTGATATCCTATTCCTTATCTTACTATGAGAGTTGACCGTTCACAATCAGCTTAGCGGTTAGGTAATTGGAACTTACTCCCGACACCCGAAAACCACGCATAGGTGAATACTTGCGATGCGATGCAGCTGTCCAGCGTGTAGTATCCTGTAGATTGTCAACTGATGTGATGTTCTGGCGTATATCCACTTTCGTTTCTTGTCGATATATAATATAACCTATTCACTGAATTTCTTTCGCTTGTCACATATTAATTTCACTTTATTATCTAGGGTGACACACGTGGCAACGTCGCCTGGAGCACACTAGGCCCACTGATCCCACCTCCAAATATTTATTTCTAGATCACTTATAAAATTATGGCTCTCCCCACACTATGTGCTCAGGGCAACTCGAAATCACTTCAAGGGTTGTTCACTACCCTGAACACTTGATAACCCCTGCAGTACCCTGGTGTAGCCCTCAAAAACACTTATTTGCACAGAAACCTACAAGTTGCGACTGACCCGCACGGCGTCCCTACTCTGTGTGTGTGTGTGTGTGTGTGTGTGTGTGTGTGTGTGTGTGTGTGTTTGTGTGTGATTTGTTGTGGGAATTCCATTCATGGAGTGGGCGTGATATCGTTAGATCACTGACCGGACAAGAAAATTCTCTATTGAAGTCAGAAGCTTAAGAAAGACTTTTCCTCTTCCATTGCCACCAGGGAACTTCCCAGAGAAACATTTAACTCCTTTCAAGCCTTTTATTTTTTTTGTTAAATCTACTGAAGCAACAAACGTTCGGTAACAAACGTTCCTTGGTAAAAGAACAGATACTGAATCTGGGCAGTTGCCACCTTGCAATGACTTCAGTTGCCACCTTGCAATGACTTCTGATAGTCAGGGTGCCATCTCTAGACGGAGTCTAAAGTATTATCTTGACATTCCTGACTACATTAACGAACATGACTTCATAAAAGACGACGAATGAAGTCTTGTTATCTAATGGATGACATGTTCTCCTGCACCAGAGGTGGTCCTTGCTCTAATGGCATGCAAGTGTACAAGAACTTGCAGGTTAGGCTGCACAATGCCTTTTGAATTATCTCAAATGCAAAGCTGCCTACAAGTTGCTATCCTGTTTAAATATGCCTGATAATAATGATGAATATTAGATACACGAACAATAGTAGTTAACAAAAAATTTATTGTGGTACTTGAAGACCCGAAGCTGTTTTTCCCTAATCAGTTTAGTCTTAGGTGGGAACGTTACACCATAAATCCCTTACTACGCTCGACTCTTTCCAATGATCTTATTTTAAGATTGTTTCTTACAGTCCCAAACCCATTCTTGTGGCCTAAAAGACAGACTGTCACTTATACTCAAAGACTTTTTTTTACAGAAAGACGATTTTGCGTTCGAGTTAATAACATTCTCCACTCTGATATTGTTTAGGTCAGAGATGTACTAAATGGGTGTATACCTAGTACTATCATGATCTTAATAACCATTAACGGATGTTACATCTCATCCCTGGTATCTAGTTTTACTTTTCTATTATTTTTGCTGTCACAGACAATAAACTGGTGACAGCCTTATATAGGGCGCTGTTGACACCACTTCAGTGGACTACATCACATGGCTTTAAGTTCTCTGTATCCAAAGCTTAATACCTTTAATGATATTTTCCCAGGCCCCAGCACACACATCAAGAAACACTTCTACAAGATGATGATATGTCAGATACTAGAATATCTATGCGTATACCTGTCACTTACACCCAAATCCAAGATGCTGAAACTTCAGAGTCTAGAAGAGGGCCCTCAGTTGTATTGCTGTCCCTGCGTAGAGACGGATTTCAATTGGAGGATCTCTGTTCTGCGCTAGGTTAACGCAATTAACGTCAGCCCTGACAAACTCAAGAAGCGTCGGCTATATGATATCAGCGGCCTTTAGTCACCTGACAGAGAAACCCCACTCCGACCGATTAACGACACAGACTATGTCCGAGAACCTCCACACACAACCAGCAAAGAGTAAGACGTTACATTCACAAGAATTACTTCCCAGGGTCACAGATACTGAGTGATCTACCAGGAGATATTGCACACTGAATAACACATGAACCGGTCTACGTACAAAACTGATAAATCCATCAGTACTGTGACGTCCAAGAACACCTGAACACGCCAACATCATGAAGACCACTGTAGGCAGAACACCGAGCCAGTTGAAGACAGAACACAGTGTCCAGCAAGTATCAGGCAGTGATGTACCTGTGAGCCCACCATGGCTCCAAAAGCCTCCTGAGCTGCGGACCTTCCACCGCAAACAAGTCTACCTCATGAAGGGATACCTATCATAACTTACAAATATGCATGGAGACATCTACCTGTATACAATTAGTGCGGGCGATTCTGTATGCACCTTCCCAACTTTCATGATTACTTAAACATGTAAGCACACTTATCTTTTATCCCCCTTCATTTTTCACACCTTGACCCATTTCCATCTTTCCCTGTCCTTCTTCCTCCCCCTCTTTACCAGGGCTCTGGGCATAATTCGTCCGTTCGTACATTTAGTCGTCGTGCCATTTCCTCATTTAATCTCCGCAATCAGACTCTTGATATCTTTTAGCTTGTCTCATCTTGATATTTAGCTTATCCCCTACCTTTTCAGGTCCAGGTTATCTGTGTCTGCCGTTTTCTGCCCCTTCTGCTGCAGTGTACTGAGGGAGTTGGTTACATGTTGTTTTTCAGAGAGCGTGATTCAGAGCTCTTCCCATAAGATAGTATTTTCACAGCAGAGTTATTTGTAAGTATTTTGTAATCTGCAACACTGCCGTGTCTACCTTATTTACTGAAGTTTCAGACTCGCAGAATACATTACAAACAATCAGTGGCTCTGCTTTTACATCATACAGTACCATACTTTTAACAACGTTTATGTAGAAAAGAAATAGACTTTACTGTCCCTGGACATTCTGATGTTTTAGATAATGAACTCGTAGAGTCTTCTGCACGTCCCGTGCCTCGGTTGGCAACGCACTCAACTCGCATAATGAGTAGTCCGGTGGTTCGAGCCCCGGCATAGCACCTGGGTGTCAGTCTACTGTTGTCGGTCACATCCTGAGGGGTGGTAGTATACCTTAGATAGGCCTGGGCTTTGAGATGAACTGAGGTAGGATAACAGCTCTTAGCCTGTAAAATTGATTTGTGTAAAAAACCTCTTCCAGTCTCCGCAAGAAACCTTAGAGGCCTGACAAGGTTGTTGCTCTAAATCAACAACCAACCAACGATTTTCAATGAAAGTAAAGTTGTGAGCCTGGCCATTTCCTTGACTCGCTGTAGGTTATGGGCTACCTACCTGGAGTCTACCTGGAGGTCGTTCCGGAGTCAACACCTGTGGCCAGCCTTTGACCACGCTTCCCAACCTATGGTACTCTAGCGGTCATGCAGATTATTTCTTGTACACATAGAGTTCACACATGGACATATCATGAAGCGAGGCTATTTCCTCACTTTGAGGACTGTCAAATTTGATGACAGTCAAACATCTATTAACTGACTGTCCTACTTGTGAAAAAAACATAAAGAGGTCGATTTCGATATTTCTTTCATTGCCCTGACGCTCTCATCTATTCTAACTGCCTGCTTTCCGACAGTCCATATTTAATGCTGGCTATGACTGAAAATGACATATTATAGCAATTATGCCTGTCTCGTTTCACACCTATGCTAATCCTTCACTTACCCCATAACTAAGCACCTCGTTAGCATGAGTTCTGAATGACTCCCGTTTAACTCATTTTGTGAATACAGTAATTAAGAAAGTACTTGATATAATACGTACAGAGTTGACGTTTAAGCTAAATTGTACGTGTTTTAGTCACGTTAAACTGGACAATCAGTAATAGTTTGACTAAGATTTGATCACGCACATGACACGGCACTGCTTGCTGAGTTACAGTCGATGACTGCTTCTGCTTCGGCTCCTGCGTTAGCACCTGGTCCTGCTCCTCTTCTACTTCCTGCGTTAGCGCCTGATCATTCTTCTCCTGATTCTGCCCATTCTTGCACCCCGTTCTCAGTAATTCTCAACTTAGTACTTGTTCATGATGGTAAGAAGCGTGCGAGGTAAGAACAGTTGTCTCACTCCAGCACAAGGGGTGGTAGACGCTTGAGTCTCCGTCGGCTAATTGCGGTCCTGTCTCGTTTCAGTTAGACTGTCTTACACCGAAGGTTGAGAAGAGGAATGCTAAGTGGTACCCGCGAGACTAGCAGCAGCGCGGGTGTTGCAGCTTCTTTTCATACGTCAAGACAAGAATCTCAGTGGGTCTCCCACCAGGTCTTCGGGTTCCAGGGTCTAACAACTCGGCAAAACAGAAGCCTCGAGTTCACCAAGTCTGCAACCTGCCCTCATACAAAGCTTGCGCCGGTTCTCAACAAAACGACAATAAACACAGGAATTCAGCAGTTGATTGCACTCGGGGTTTCATTCCTGGCAAAGAATCATCACAATGTGTTTAAAACAGAATGAATTCAACTTTCTTGGAACAAATCAGCAAATTTTCCGCTGTAGTGAAGATCATAATATCTTGGAAAGTCCCAAGATGAAAAACTTCTTTGAGGGTGAGAGACAACATCATTGTACCGGAGAACCCAACAACGCCAAAAAACTCTCTCAGCTAACTTTACACAGCACTCGCTTCACTAGTGGTTGATGCCAGAAGATCGTTTCTGTTGCAACTTGATTAAAAGGACCTGTGTAAACAAAAACTTAAGTATACAGAAAAAGTCTCGATCTAGATCAATGATGTGTCATTAAAGGCTATTTTTGCATGCTTGTATCCGTGTCAACACAACTTGTCTGCGTTTCACATCATGCCACCTAACAGGTGTACCAGGCGACAAGTACCACCCCATATCCCTAGGGAAGGTGTACCATGGTAGTCAAGGGAAACTAGGGCTGAGTGTCCACTGATACACTCACTAGTCATAGGTGTGGAAAGGCCCTCTAACTGACCCAGGGTTGAGCCTTCATGCCTTTTGTTTTTTTAAGAGCGTTACTTTCTAGCAAGAGTACCGTTCAGTAACGATGTTACGTTCACGTAACGTCTTTGTACAGATGTTTCAGTTTGAGGACGATAGACTAGGAGATGGCTGACAGACAAGAAGTGACTGACATACAAGGAGGTGGCTGACAGGCAAGTAGGAGACTGACGACAAGGAGGTGGCTGATGGACAAGGAGGTGACTGATGGACAAGGAGGTGGCTGATGGACAAGGAGGTGGCTGACAGGTAAAAGAGGTAGTTGATAGCCAAGAAGATAGCCAACAGTCAAGAAGGTGCCTATTAGGCAAGGTCATGGCTGACATACAAGGAAGGTGGCTGAAAGACAAATGAGGTGGCTGACAGACAAGAAGATAACTGACAGGCAAGGAAATGGCTGACAGGGAAGGAGGTACCTATCATAGAAGGTCATGGCTGACAGGCAAGGAGGTGACTGACAAACAGATGCCTGATAAACAAGATGGCTGAAAGACAGGGAACTGATAAACAAGGAGGTGGCTGACCTAACCTAGCCTGATAAGCAAGGAGGTGGCTGACAAGCAGAGGGTAGCTGACAGGGACAAGGTGGCGGCTGACAGACAAGGTGGTGGCTGACAGACAAGGTGGGGGCTGACAGACAAGGTGGTGGCTGACAGACAAGGTGGTGGCTGACAGACAAGGTGGTATTGACGAACAAGGTGGGGCTGACAGACAAGGTGGTGGCTGACAGACAAGGTGGTGGCTGACAGACAAGGTGGCGGCTGACAGACAGGATGGCGGCTGACAGACAAAGGGTGGCTGACAGTGGTGGCTGACAGAAAGGTGGTGGCTGACAGACAAGGTGGTGGCTGACAGACAGGTGGTGGCTGACAGACAAGGTGGTGGCTGACAGACAAGGTGGTGGCTGACAGACAAGGTGGTGGCTGACAGACAAGGTGGTGGCTGACAGACAAGTGTGGTGGCTGACAGACAAGGTGGTGGCTGACAGACAAGGTGGTGGCTGACAGACAAGGTGGTGGTGAGACAGGTGGCTGAAACAGACATGGTGGCGTCTCTTACAGTAGCTATTTTTATTACTTTTAAATTTATAGAAAAATAAAATTGGGGCTCCCAAGGTCTGCGCCCTTAGGGTCGTGGGCGACAGTGGTAATGGTAGTGGGACTTGAGGAGGCAGGAGGGGGAAAGGGGAGGCAGTGAGGAGAGTCGTGGGTCAGTGAGGAGGGTCGTGGGCGGCAGCGAGCATGTTAGTGGTGGGCAGTGGGGTGGGTGGGTGGTGAGGATGTGCTGTGGGCGGCAAACCACACCCACGGGATCTTGCCCAACCCTCGCCAACAGCATTATTCTCAGCTGCTGTTGGCTAACTTCCTTTAATTCATCAGGCTTTTTACGTATGTTTTTGCTGAGGCAATTATATATTATATAACCGTTATTCTCCCCTTTTTTATTACGCGCGTAATTGCGTAATTATAGCGCTTAAATCATGCTCTTTACAAGGTGTTCGTCATTAACAGTTTTCCTGATATCGATCGCAGGTTTCTTTTTTTTTCCCCCCCGGAAAGAAACCTCGGCTATATTTCTTTGGGTATATATTATAGAATCAAGTATCCCACAAAGAGCCGGATATTGCAAAAAAAAAAAAATCCCTCCGTGGAAGGATCTGAGACCTTAGTGGCCATACCGCCGCAATTTGGGGCTGCCATCTAGGGCACAGGGTGAAAAAACTACCTTGACCAAAACTTTGTGAGACATTCCCAGTTCTTGTCCCAGCACAACTTGCCACAACCCCTATTCCGATTGAAAACACCCCATACAACGTCAAACCCGGGGTGTTAAAAAAAATTATATACC
>WNWK01000129.1:0-110000 GCA_009830355.1 Cherax destructor
AAATGTCTTCACCACATGTCTGGAAATTCCGTTGGACAATGGTGTGGGGTAAAATGACAGTACCACTACAAGAATTAAGAGAATGATGCTTGTCAATAGTGATAGGAATAGTATCTATGGTCGTAAGAAGGCAAAGATCGCGAGCTTGGCCAGCATTCTGGACCGTGATGATGCGAGTGCCGCTCTTGAGAGCATGAAAAGAGATATCTTTGCCTACATGGCGTAGGAGAGCTTTACCAATACTATGATCGGAAAGATAGGTAGTTGGAGTAGTCGGTCTGAGAGTAAAAAACTTTTTCCATTGAGGAGTGTGAAACAAAGTATCTAAGGGGAGTGCGCAACGTGCTAGGCATTTCTGAGATGAACGAGAAGGAAGAGTCGAATCGTCATGTAAGGGTCGTGGTCGTTTGGGTGTGGGACCGGGGGTGGTCCGATGGGAGACGGGCGAGCGATTCGAAAATTGCCGCACCGTCGAGGGAGAAGCCGGAATCAAGGTCAGAGAAGAGTGAAGGTCAGATATGTCAAAAGGGCCGATCGGAACCCCGGTACCTGAAGCAGGTGACGAGCCGGCACCAGCAAGAGGTACAGGGTTATTAGAGTTGTCCGAAGAGTTGTCCGGTAATGAGGTAGGGTCAGAACTAGGTGCGGTATCAAGAAGGGGCCCGGGGGTATTGGGTTCATGGACTGGGTCAGCCATGGTTAGGTTACTTCTTTCTTTTTATTTTTAAGAAAAAAAAAGAAAGAAGAAAATAAAAATATAAAAAAAGAATAAAAAAAGGGGGGAACGTGGAGGAATAGCTCTTAGGAGGAATGGAAGGGGCGTAAATCCCCCTCCGCGCCAAAGAGGACCTCAACAACGCAAGTAGTGCAGATGCTGCATGGAACCCGTGCCATACCCTACCCTTCATGCCAGTAAACCAGCAATCCGGGATAGCAACCTCACATCCACCGAGCCACCTCGGCGGACAAAAGAGGGCGGCCGGATATCCGCCACAAAGCATACCTGCCTTCGGCCACCACCCCGGAATCCGAAAGGTGGCCTCCAGAGATACACCCGTCGCCCGAAAGATACCCAAGGCCACTCCCGGGAGACCGGAGAGGGAACGGGACATCCCCAGGCGATCCAGATTCCACGGCAAACTACACCACCACCAAGGACCTCAACGGAATGGGATGGACCACGATACCCTTCCCCCTACCTAGGAACTAGAATGCCTGTGGAGGGAAGCTCCCAGGTTAAAAATGGGAAGGAAATAAGGGAGGGATGAGGAGGAAAGGGAAAAAGGGAGGATGGGGAAAATGGGAAAAGGGAGGGGGGATTGGGGGGTAATTAGGTTCGGTCTGAGGAAGAAGACCAAAAGGTCCAATTCCTCAGACCAAGAGCCTCTTCACCACAGCAAGGAGCCCCCCTTGAAGAGGCGCTGATTAAGAACATGTACTTAAAAATGTAAAAACAGATAATTATAGCATGCACGTGAATGTTTTTATTCAGCATAAAAAATAGTACCAGTAAGCAGTTTTGAAAATCCATCTGAAAATGGCAAGAAACATTGTACTAGTCCAGCGATTTTCTGGGGAAAGGGGGTGAGAATCTTTCTCTTCAAATGTTAAATATGCGTCATGGAACTATTTGATCAGTTACTTCCCAAAACGTGAAAAATTCCATATATATATATATATATATATATATATATATGGTTTTCATTGATGAAATCAGAGGGAAAAAGGCCTCGTATTATGCTAAAATTACGTTTATAGCTTTTGAAGTGCATATTCCCAATGAACATAAAAATAGCACACGTAGAAATTCTAAAAATCCAAATGAAAATAGCTAAAAACGCTGAATTACATCAGCGATTTTTTTCTGTGCCCCCTGCACTGAGTCAAAGCCCATTAAGAGTCATAGTCCTTGTCGTGTATCCTCCCCCGGGAAGTCTTAGTCTTTCTCCTTATTTGTTCTTCCCCTGTGCTCAGTGTGTGTGGCAGTCATTGCCCGTCTAGACCCCCGCGAGCACAGACTCTCCTGAATGGGCTTCTGGCCGTTTATCCTCCCCGAGGAATTTGTTCCCACTTAGTAGAGTTATAGTTATAAGTCACAGATTTTTTACCTTATTTGGTTATCCTAGATTAAATGAACTTCATATTCTTTCATGTGTTTACAACATGTGTGTAATCTCAAGACTGTTGTTAAAAAAAATTGTTATGTACACTAAACTTATATAAAAACTTAGCATATTGGTCTTCATGGTTTCCTTAAAAGGTCTGAATAAGATTTGGGCTGTGTAATATCCTAAATTACCATTTTTTTGGAGGAATTTTGATGTTAGTTTCCACATAATGACTTATGAATGCCTCTACTGATTCTCTTCAAATCTTCAACGCTAATATTCGCATGCATTATCAACTTGTGCCACACTCTGCACTACTATAGTCGCGTGCATCGAGTCACTGGGAACAAGAGTTATGGAAAACTGGGATACCTTTTTAGGATCAAGCAGAGACTTAAATACATCTAGTTGACTATCAGACTTGTACCAGAGAAGGTGGACAAGTCATTGTACGGTAGTGGACATGTTCAGTGTCAAGTCAGTCAGTCAACTGGAAGTAGCTTGTTGCCACTCAGCCTAAGTACCTTGTCAATCATTCAGCTGTAAACAGCTGGTTGTCGGTTAATCAGCTGCAAGTAGCTTAATGTCAGTCAACTGCAAGTATGGTTTAATGAGTCTGGTGTAGTTGATAGGCTTTAACCCCAAACCTCTTAAAAAAATTCACTGCGTTGTTATCAATGTTGTAACAACAATGTTTTGCAACCATCTGTATTATTCTTTTTGCGTGCATTGAGGTAGAAAGGACTGGTTTTACAAGATACGGTCTTATGGAATACGGAAATAATTTTCTGGGAACACACAGCGACCGAAGAGATTTAGATTTTGCCACCGAAGTGAAATTGCTGACTTAGAAAATGTACCGAGAACCTTCACGGAACACACAAGTACGATAAAACACCTAAATTACTGGGAATGGTTGAAGTTCCTCCACTTGTATTCTCTGGAACGCAGGTGGGAGAGATACATTATTATATACACTTGGAAAATCCTGGAGAGAATAATGCCATTTGCACACGAAAATCCCTCCCTACGAAAGCAAAAGACTCGGCAGACGATGCAACATTCCCCCAATGAAAAGTAGGGGCGCCACTAGCACGATAAGAGAAAACACAATAAGTTGTCATGTAGGGGGGTAAAGAAACTTGGGATAATTGGGGAATATGGGGGTAAAGGGAGGGAGTGAGTAGGCAGGAGAGGTGAGGTTGACAGGAGCGGAGGTAATGTGAGGTCACTGGCGACTACACCATCACCTCTCATTACCACCTAACACTACTCACCCTCTCAGTACTTGAAATATAAATAATAATAAAATAAAGTATAAGCATAAAGAATAAAAAGAATATAACGGGGACGTGAATATTACTATTCCACTCAAACACAGTTTATTTAAGTCCTTGTACAATAATATATTTGGGAACAGGAGAACACTATTGGGTCTTGATAAATGGGGATTGTACATATAAGCAGGGAGACAGGGAATACAATCAACTGACGAAACAGAATATAACTTACAATATAGTTCAGAGGACAGTTCACCACAGGAACTCAGTCACACTTCAGCCACAGGTCCCAAGACCTGCTCCAACAGAACTCTGCCCAGTGTCTCCAACAGTCTCCTCCAGAGACTCTACAACAGCTCTCTCCCAGAGCTCTGCACACCGGCAGCCGCTCTGCTAGAATCTCGTGCCCAGAGCTCTGCACACAGGCCAGAGCTCTGCCCGAATGTCTCCAGCCCAGATCTCTGCACACAGGCCAGAGCTCCGCCAGAATGTCTCCAGCCCAGAGCTCCGCACACAGGCCAGAGCTCCGCCAGAATGTCTCCAGCCCAGAGCTCTGCACACAGGCCAGAGCTCCGCCAGAATGTCTCCAGCCCAGAGCTCTGCACACAGGCCAGAGCTCCGCCAGAATGTCTCCAGCCCAGAGCTCTGCACACAGGCCAGAGCTCCGCCAGAATGTCTCCAGCCCAGAGCTCTGCACACAGGCCAGAGCTCCGCCAGAATGTCTCCAGCCCAGAGCTCTGCACACAGGCCAGAGCTCCGCCAGAATGTCTCCAGCCCAGAGCTCCGCACACAGGCCAGAGCTCCGCCAGAATGTCTCCAGCCCAGAGCTCCGCACACAGGCCAGAGCTCCGCCAGAATGTCTCCAGCCCAGAGCTCCGCACACAGGCCAGAGCTCCGCCAGAATGTCTCCAGCCCAGAGCTCAGCACACAGGCCAGAGCTCCGCCAGAATGTCTCCAACCCAGAGCTCCGCACAGGCCAGAGCTCCGCCAGAATGTCTCCAGCCCAGAGCCTCGCACACAGGCCAGAGCTCCGCCAGAATGTCTCCAGCCCAGAGCTCAGCACACAGGCCAGAGCTCCGCCAGAATGTCTCCAACCCAGAGCTCCGCACACAGGCCAGAGCTCCGCCAGAATGTCTCCTCTAGTTGTTTCCTCGGCCTTATATGGTCCTCCAAGCATCCCGCCAAATGAGGAGCACCACGTGCTTTGACCTGACGCTTGTCCAAAAGACAAAAGACCTGAGCCTTAATCCGAGAGGCGTGTCTGACAGCTATTTACGAAGGGCAGGTGTGGCTGATTAGGTAGACCTCACAACACACTGACTACATCCCAAAGTGTCATCGGCCCAAGACTGTTCAACTGCCTCCCAGCATACATAAGGGGGATTACCAATAGACCCCTGGCTGTCTTGAAGGCGGTTTTGGACAGGCATCTAAAGTCAGTACCTGATTAGCCGGGCTGTGGTTCGTACGTTGGTTTACATCTGGCTAACAGTAACAGCCTAGTTGACCAGGCCCTGATCCACCATGAGGCCTGGTCACAGACTGGGCCGCGGGGGCGTTGACCCCCTCTCCAGGAATACTTCAGGAAGTGGCTAGTTTATTGTGCACACCATATCCATCTAGTGGACGATAGCGCAAGAGCATATGGATACACAAAAACCCAGGAACTAGACCACAAAAGGGTTAACAGGAGTACATCTGGATTTATATCTACAGTTCACTTGTCTGTTACAAGCAAATATAGGAAATTTGCTTAATATATCTTGTATCTATTTTCATTAATAAAATATCTTAACATGTCACATAGGTTATTATACTGTATCTCTATATTCGTCAATAAGTGGACAATTAAGCACAGTGTTCAAGACAGTGACCAAAGGGCTGGTCACATAGTGTTCAAGACAGTGACCAAAGGGCTGGTCACATACTTTGCATCTAGTGTGATCATATGTCTACCCTGCCATAAGTACTTGTAACAAGCCTAAGTCTGGCTACTGCAACATTAGTAACTTCGCATTGCAAGTTGCTCCATAAATTTACTTATTTAGGTTGATGTTATCATAGTGGGTTAGAAGACTCGGGTTGATGTTATCATAGTGGGTTATAGAGGACTCGGGTTGATGTTATAGTGGGTTATAGAGGACTCAGGTTGATGTTATCATAGTGGGTTATAGAGGACTCAGGCTTCTAACTGCACCCCTCTAACATTCACATTCATTATTTACTTCTCATAATATTATTGTTGTTACAACGACCGACGCACATCCAGTTATGGCTATATTTATGGAGCATCGCTAAACCCCCATGGGTCATGCATGTAGCGCCTGAGGAGTGGGATATAATCAGGCTTGTTCCAAGGAAAGGGAGGTTAGCTCCAATTCCTTGGACAAAAAGCCCTCCCATTCTCACCTCACAAGTGTCAGAATAAGTCACATTGTTTGACTTTATCCGGATATCCTACGTTAGATTCTATACAATGACTACGTAAAAACCAGTCTAAGTTTATAATTATGTATGAGGACTAAATAAGCACTTACTTATGTGAGCGCGTGTGTGCACGAGGCCGCAGCAGCTGTAACACTGACGCTCACTTGTCACCACCACCTCGTCTATTACTGCTCTTAACCATTATTATTATTAGTAGTAGTATTTTAATAATAATAATAATAATATTATTATTATTATTATTATTATTATTATTATTATTACTGTTGTTATCATTAAAAATTGACAATATTCTCACAGAAAAGCATTAAATCCATATTGACGAGCGTCTAGTACATCACCAGCACCGTTGGATGACTGGTGTCTTGCTAAGTGGGAGGGAGGGAGGGGAGGGAAGGAGGGAGGGGGAGGGATGTCAGATAATCTCAGTAAAATGGGAAGGAAAAGTAGACAGAAGTGATTTAAAAAAAAACCAGATCAGGTAATAGATAAAAAGAAAGGGAATAAAGGTAACAAGAAATGAAGGTAACAGGAGGGAACATCAGAAGGTAACAGAGGAACATCAGAAGGTAACAGGAGGGAACATCAGAAGGTAACAGGTGGAACATCAGAATGTAACACGAGGGAACATCAGAAGGTAACAGGAGGGAACATCAGAAGGTAACAGGAGGGAACATCAGAAGGTAACAGGAGGGAACATCAGAAGGTAACAGGAGGGAACATCAGAAGGTAACAGAGGGAACATCAAGAAATGGGTAACACGAGGGAACATCAGAAGGTAACAGGAGGGAACATCAGAAGGTAACAGGAGGGAACATCAGAAGGTAACAGGAGGGAACATCAGAAGGTAACAGGAGGGAACATCAGAAGGTAACAGGAGGGAACATCAGAAGGTAACAGGTGGGAACATCAGAATGTAACACGAGGGAACATCAGAAGGTAACAGGAGGGAACATCAGAAGGTAACAGGAGGGAACATCAGAAGGTAACAGGAGGGAACATCAGAATGAAACAGGTGGGAACATCAGAAGGTAACAGGCGGGAACATCAGAAGGTAACAGGAGGGAACATGAGGAGGGAACATCAGAATGTAACAGGTGGGAACATCAGAAGGTAATAGGCGGGAACATCAGAAGGTAACAGGAGGGAACATGAGGAGGGAACATCAGAATGTAACAGGTGGGAACATCAGAATGTAACAGGAGGGAACATCAGAATGTAACAGAAGGGAACATCAGAATGTAACAGAAGGGAACATCAGAAGGTAACAGGATAGAACATCAGAAGGTAACAGAAGGGAACATCAGAAGGTAATAGGAGGGAACATCAGAAGGTAACAGGATAGAACATCAGAAGGTAACAGGAGGGAACATCAGAAGGTAACAGGAGGGAACATCAGAAGGTAATAGGAGGGAACATCAGAAGGTAACAGGTGGGAACATCAGGAGGGAACATCAGAAGGTAACAGGAGGGAACATCAGTAGGTAGCAGGAGGGAACATCAGTAGGTAACAGGAGGGAACATGAGGAGGGAACATCAGAATGTAACAGGAGGAAACATCAGTAGGTAGCATGAAGGAACATCAGTAGGTAACAGGAAGGAACATCAGTAGGTAATAGGAGGGAACATCATAAGGTAACAGGAGGGAACATCAGTAGGTAGCAGGAGGGAACATCAGTAGGTAGCAGGAGGGAACATCAAAGGTAACAGGAGGGAACATCAGAAGGTAATAGGAGGGAACATCAGAATGTAACAGGAGGGAACATCAGTAGGTAGCAGGAGGGAACATCAGTAGGTAACAGGAGGGAACCTCAGTAGGTAGTAGGAGGGAACATCAGTAGGTAGTAGGAGGGAACATCAGAAAAAAATAGGAATGGATATTAGCACCTACGTCCACACCCCGTATAGACTGGTGGGTGTGGACGTGGGAGAGTCTCTACGTGGGAGAGTCTGTACGTGGGAGAGTCTGTACGTGAGAGGGGTTGGACGTGGGAGAGGCTGGATGTGGGAGAATGTACTTGGGAGGCTGGACGTGGGAGAGGCTGGACGTGGGAGGCTGTACGTGGGAGAGGCTGGACGTGGGAGAGGCTGGACGTGGGAGTGTACGTGGGAGAGGATGAACTGGGTTAATACGGGGCTATGGGTGAGTGTGGGTAAATTTTATGTAATGAAACCACATACTTATTTATCCATTGTTTTATTGTTTAAATTGTTCCATTTCTTATTCCACTCTATTATTTACTACATCCCGGTATATTATATCTACAACAACTGTGTCTTTCATGTATAAATGGCATAATACAGCACTGACCGCACATGTAAAAAACAACTATACAATCATACTTTGGCGCTTGGATTTCATTATGACTAGCGGTTTTGTCTAAGAATTTCCGTAGGTTATAAAGTGGCGTATTGTGTCACAGGGACAAGCCACCTTGAGAGGGAGTAACTGGGTGACACACTGCTGGCTGTACACGTCACAATGAAATCCATACAATCTAATTAAATTTTTTTTGTTCATAATAATTACATGTAAACGCATGTGTTTATTGGAGTTTTGAATGTAAAACGGCTTATGGGTATCAAAACACAATTACCCAATGGCAATCTTCGTTTATTATTACCTTTCATTAGTATAAAAACTCTAATCTGATAACTGTATGTTGAGGATTTTATCCCCCCAAAAAATTTAAAACATTTAATAAGGTATCGTAATCATTCTTTGCTTTCTGAGCATCTTTGTGCTAAAAATAGAACTTTCACCCATAGGGAAAATCAAGGAACGGAACGTGGAACGAATGGTTTTGAGTTGCTCCTTAGGCGTCGCATGACGGTGGGCACGGCCCAGGAGCTCTGCCTGGTGAGGCAAGAGTCTACACTTCCACACTCAGCCACACTCCTCACCCCTGGGGATAATATACCCTTATAAACCCACAGTATGAACGTGTAAAAATGATGCGGGCCACTGAACACTACCCTGACTACACTATTTGTTGGGGACAGTCGGGAGGAAGGGGCAGGGTGAGGTAGGTCTCTGGCCATGATTGAGTTACTTTTACCTGAACGTGTGGACAGCACCGGAGAGCTGGCGGCCAGACCTAAGGATGGAAGGTGTAAGGAGGGATCGCAAAATATCTTGTCTGAATATGAAGTTACCACATGGGATTGTTTACCACTGGTATCATGTTTTTGCTTTTTTTTCGTTGTTGAAAGTTGTGGTGAGTGAGGCTCTCAGAGGAGGTGAGGGACATGGACGTGAGTGTGGGAGCTGGTTACTTGCCGCAAGACTCGCCAGCCGCAAATTAAGTTTATACTAAAAAATAATAAATAGACAGTGTTTTCACATGTAAAAATACTCTCATTATCAACTCTGTAAAACAAAATAATATTGACTAGATTTCTGCCTTCTGTTAATAAACACCACCAATATTATTACTACAGTTACAATATAAAGTCGTCATGACTATCCTGCCCTCTGGATGGCAGGCGGTTCCACAACTTGCCAGTGGGCTTCCTGCCCACTTACCACAACAACAACGACAAACAGTGACCTGCGGCCCACTTGCTCTTTCAGCTGAGGGCTCTTCTGAGCCCTGAGGCTCTCCCTACCACCAACCTGCGACGGTGAGAGACGCTAGGGCTCAGACGGCCCGTGGGGACCACACTGGCCAGGCCAGGCCGCACCCTGGCATAAGTGCCACTTATTCGTGCCCTCCATAACTCGGCAATACTTTACGGTTGTAATACTTTTTTTAATACTGAGGCCTAGATCAGGTTTGAGCCTGGAGTGGGTGGTGAGAGGCGAGTGTTTGACACCACGCTCACCAGGCTCCTGAGGCTTCCCCGGTGGGAGGAGTGTTTGACACTACGCTCACCAGGCTCCTGAGGCTACCGCGATGGGAGGAGTGTTTGACACTACGCTCACCAGGCTCCTGAGGCTTCCTTGGTGGGAGGGGTGTTTGACACTACGCTCACCAGGCTCCCGAGGCTGTCTTAATGGGAGGAGAGTGTTTGACACTCGCTCACCAGGCTCCTGAGGCTTCCTTGGTGGGAGGAGAATGTTTTACACTCGCTCACTAGGCTCCTGAGGCTGCCTTGGTGAGAGGAGAGTGTTTGACACTCGCTCACTAGGCTCCTGGGGCTTCCTTGGTGGGAGGAGTGTGTTTGACACTCACTAGGCTCCTAAGGCTGCCTTGGTGGGAGGAGAGTGTGACACTCGCTCACTAGGATCCTGAGGCTTCCATGGTGGGAGGAGTGTGTTTGACACTCACTCAGTAGGCTCCTGAGGCTGCCTTGGTGGGAGGAGAGTGTTTGACGCTCGCTCACCAGGCTTCTGAGGCTGCTTTGGTGAAGCTCCTGAGGCTGCCTTGGTGGGTGTGGGCCTGGTGGGACCCGTAGGGTCTGCCCTGGCCCACCCGCCTTCACTGTTAGACCCGTATTGGTGCGAGGAGGGAGGGGAGGCAGCCCCTCTTGGAATATGACTCCCCACCTCCAGCAGCGGCCTCCCCGTTCCCCCGTGGCAGGTGTTGGGGGAACTAAGGACCGCCGTCATCAGTGGTGTGGGCGAGGAGGGGGAGATCGCTGCACCCACCCTCGCTACACGTCTACCTACGTGGCACCTGGGACACCCTACGTACGATAGATAGTGCATATTTCCTATGCAGTATATATGTATCATTATATTATGAATATATATTACATTCTTCTTATTAACCTAGTGAAAGCTGACCGCAGTTCAGAGTGGTTTGTCGCGGGCGGGCGGGGCGCCCTGCTGAGGGCGGCTGAGGACAGCCCCTGCCCGCAAGCGGCGGTACTGAGTCCTTGGCAACACTTGTAGGCTACAGCAGGGGGCAGGGCTGACCACGGCGCCCTGCACGTGATACTGGTGTCTGGCCTGCCTTAAGTTCACTAGCAGTGAGTTGCAGACAGGGCGCAGACACTCACGCCTCCAGCCAGTCCAACCCCGCTCTGCTACAATACACTACCATCGGTATACAAGACTGCCTTACACTAAGCATTTTGGCTACAGGAGGCTACGATACTGTCCCGTGGCTCATGCTGCGGCGGCTTCAGCAGCAGCGGGGCCACTACAAGCCCACTGAATGACTAGCGCGCACTACAAGCTTGGCAACACCTACACAGATATCTAGGGTGAGGCTCCACACTGACAGCACACACTTAAACTACGGGATGGCAGAACATAGTAGAATCACTCAACAGTCACAAAAAATAACCAAAGAAATTGGCCTACGACTACCTACATGGGTTTCTGGGGGGAGGGAGGGGAGGGGAGGAGGACCATTCTACAGATCACATCACACACCCACCACCTACACACACATAGAGAGTGTCCCATTGAACATAGTCACCAGATTCCCAGAATGAGACTTTGTACATTGCGAGCATCAACATACCAAGCCCTCCTAAATAAAATATTTGCCATTTTTTCAAAACCCATTATACAATACCATAAGAAAATATAGAACCTCGCACACAAATATAACAACGCTTTTAAACCACTGTCCGTGCTCATGAAATTACTTAAGAGGGCATTGTTATATCTTAGTAATATTGCACTATATATTTCTTATGTACACCCTGGTGGTCAGTGAAGCTAATGTTGCTGTTTTTTCTGACTCGTTTTCTTTTCTGCGATATCTGATATGTGGCACACTGTTACCCAACTGAAGAATCTCACTACTAAACCTTATAAATCTGAATGATCTGTCTTGGAGGCTTGAAGAGGTTATTTCTTGAACATGTAAGGGCTTGGTGAAAGTTCTGATGTAAAGATGCAGTACTAGGGTTGTAGGTACTGGGGAATAATGAAGGCTTTGTCTCTTAGGTACTTTGATCTCGAAAATATTGGGGGTCTGATGTTCTGGTTTGAATATACTGGGGCTTAGGAGTTCTGTCTTGAAGATTTTTTTTTTTTTGGAGTAACTGTAAACTGAAGGAAGTTCTTCCGTATGGTCTGCAGTAGGGTCTGAGAAGGACCTTGGTTTTATCTTGAAAGAAGGTTGGGTTCAGGAGTAAACAATGTTTTGCACAGGGAAACGTCTGGAAATATGAGGTCTGGTTTTAACCGGGCATTTAGGAAACTGTGTGTGAAAATATTAAGGTTATAGTTTCTGTTTGATATATTTGGTTAGAACAGCGCCTCTCTTGTTGGAAATACTTCTGCCTAGGAAACTATAGTTTTTTTTTAATTGGCAATAGCGATTTTGTAAGGTAAAGATTTATGTATTAACTGTATATTCCAATGAAGTTATATTGTGAGATACCGATACTTGGAGAATATTCTGTCTTGAAGATGCTGACACTAGAGGAGGTTGTGCAGTGAAGAGTGAGGCTTGAACTTGAAGAAAGGGGTTCTGCACTAGACCTGGTGATGCAGCTACTGATCGGGTTGTAACAATATGAAACCAGCAACATTGCGGCGACCACACAGTCAGCAACGGGGCCTCGGCGTGAGCTGACCAGGACGGGCGGACCTGTCACACCCATGTCCATGCCCACTTTATATATATGCCCACGATATATGCCTATGTCCATCATACTGGTAGGATCACTGTATTTAGCACGCCCGCGTTTCTACTAATTGCACCCATGTTACCCGTGGTGGATCCTTTGTGCGGTTAACAGCCTTGACAGCTACATCTATAGCGCTACCTGTCAAGGCCCTTTTCAAATCCAGGTAGCTTCACCTATGACCGTACAGGTACTGGTGATCTGCGGGCCTGGATCACTGCAAGCCCAATTGAATGGAACTTCAGTAGGGACCGTTGTTATCAACACTATTTTCCTCAACAGAAAAAATGGGACTTATTGAAATCTAACCCAAGTCTTCTCGCCAAACTCGCTGTTGTGTCAACATGAGTGAATCGACGGAGGCACGACTCAGGGAGGAGCAACGGGCAACGGGGAAGGAGGAAGGAAATGAAGGAGGGTAAGGGGGGAGTAGGACAGAGGCAGGTTTACCCGCTGAATAGGTCAACTGAACAGTCTTGGGTCATGCGAGGTCAGCCCCACGCGAGGCCCCATCACCCCAACGCTCGCCCAGATAGTCTTGTCACTGCCGGCCAACAACACGGGAGACTGAGAGCGGCAGCATTTAACAATCACGATATCCACTAAACACTGCGTTGTCGGCGATATTATCACATAGTCAGGAGGAGTTCAGTGTGACATCTTGTGAAGCTTCCATCCGCCAGAGGAGGAGGAGGAGGAGGAGGATGAGAGGACACGGGAGGACTCACAGTAGCGTCCCTGACCCCTCCATTACTGCACCTGCAGAGGGAGATGAAGACAGAGTTTACTAATGGTGACACTTAAGTGGATGAGGTGTGGTGCCTGTACGTGTCTGGCAAGGCAGAGTCCACGTACATGCTGTTTAAATATCATTGCTTTATCTTGTTGCTTTCTATATGCTTCAACACACAACTCTCTCCCACATTCATTCGAGCACTATTCAACAACACGTTTGCTAACGTCAACACACACACACACACCACACACACACACACACACACACACACACACACACACACACACACACACGCACTCATCAAAATACTGAAATAAAAAAATAACTCACAGACACGTCCCTTCACAAAAAGCTATTGTCTTTAGATTACTTATATCAAAATTAAAAACAAATATATAATTATTAGCTATTGTTATAAAAACTCAAATCTTATATCTATAGTCTAGAGCAGACAAGTGACGATAAAAACAAGGTACGTTCAGCAGAGAAACCTTTTCAAAATGACGTTTCACCCACTGGGGCTTCATTGAGGGGTCTGGAATACATAACAAAAAGTTTTATATAAAACATATGGAGGAGAGAAGCTGCTGGGTCAGGTTAGGTGCAGTTACAAGTGAGGTCGAAGTGTCAGGTCCTGGTATACTGTGTTGATACAAGATGATCTGCGGAGTGGAACTAGACAAAATGAGGTGGATGGTGTCAGCCTCAACACACCTGTGTTGTGTTCTGTGTTGTTGGTGAGGTGGATGGTGTCAGCCTCAACACACCTGCGTTGTGTTCTGTGTTGTTGGTGAGGTGGATGGTGTCAGCCTCAACACACCTGCGTTGTGTTCTGTGTTGTTGGTGAGATCGATGGTTGTTTTCTTATTAGATAAGATGTACTTGTTTCCAGAGTTTGATGTGTGACTGTGCTGCTCTTGAGAGCATCTTGCCTGGCTGCATGTGACCCAGCATCGCCTCATCTTCCCCTGTGTTTCACACACCACTGTGTGCTCATCCATGCACTTTAACAAAGACCTCACTGGGTGAAACTCTCATTAAAAAAGTGTCTTGCTTAAAATGTCCTTTTTTTCCACCACTTCTTAAACTCAATAAATATATATGAAAAATACAAAAGGATTCGTTACCCATTAAACATTAATTAAACATATATAATTTTCCCTTAAAAACTTAATAACATTATTATAAATGAAGAAATAAAAGACATAAACTGGCATTATGGAATCCTTTTGTCACACAAGAAGCAAACACACACACAAAAACCACAGTTTGCTGATCTTACTGAGAAACCACACACAGCAGAGGCAAGTCCAAAGTATCATTCTCTGTGGATGCTTAAATGAGTTCAATCTCAATCAACGTATTAACTTGTCTCTGCTCAGCAGTGACGCCACCAACGCCAATAAAATCCATTAGTGACTCGTAACCTGACAGCCAAGCCATGATGAGGGTGTACTTGAAGGCACTTCGAAAGTCATTTAAGAGGGAGAACGGTTACGTAGGTCGTTCTCCAACATGGTTCCCGATATGCAAGCCGTCGTCCAGTGTCACCTGGCACCGTGGGTACCAGTGTCACCTGGCACCGTGGGTACCAGTGTCACCTGGCACCGTGGGTACCAGTGTCACTTGGCACCGTGGGTACCAGTGTCACCTGGCACCGTGGGTACCAGTGTCACCTGGCACCGTGGGTACCAGTGTCACCTGGCACCGTGGGTACCAGTGAACTCTATTCCTGGATGAGCAATGTAGCAATGTAGAGGTTGCGAGTGCTGGTGGGTGACTCATTTTGTGTTGGCATTAAAACCATGTTGGGATGATAATGATGTCCAAACACAAAGGCGAATTCATTTTATGATGTGTAAGTGGTGGTGGGGGGTATGTTGTGTGTGTGGGGGTATGTTGTGTGTGTGGGGGGTGTATGTTTTTTGTGTGTGGGGGGGGTATGTTGTGTGTGTGTGTACTCACCTAATTGTGGTTGCAGGGGTCGAGACTCAGCTCCTAGCCCCGCCTCTTCGCTGTCCGCTACTGGGTCTCTGCTCTCTCTGCTCCATGAGCTTTATCATACCTTATCTTAAAACTATGTATGGTTCTCGCCTCCACTATATCGTTCGCTAGACTATTCCACTTCCTGACTACTCTATGGCTGAAGAAATGCTTCCTAACATCCCTTTGACTCATCTGAGTCTTCAACTTCCAGTTGTGCCCCCTTGTTTCTGTGTTCCCTCTCTGGAACATCCTGTCACTATCTACCTTGTCGATTCCCCGCAATATTTTGTATGTCGTTATCATGTCTCCTCTAACCCTTCTATCCTCCAGTGTTGTTAGTCCTTTTTCCCTCAACCTTTCTTCATAGGACAGACCCCTGAGTTGTGGAACTAGCCTTGTCGCAAACCTTTGCACTTTCTCTAATTTCTTGACGTGCTTGACCAGGTGTGGGTTCCAGACTGGAGCTGCATACTCTAGTATGGGCCTGACGTACACGGTGTATAGTGTCTTGAACGATTCCTTGTTAAGGTAACGGAACGCTAATCTTAGGTTTGCCAGTCGCCCATATGCTGCCGCAGTTATCTGGTTGATGTGTGTTTCCGGAGACGTGCTTGGCGTTATACTCACCCCAAGGTCTTTCTCCTTTGTCAAGGTTTGTAGCCTTTGTCCACCTAGCCTGTACTCTGTCTGCGGTCTTCTTTGCCCTTCTCCGATCTTCATGACTTTGCATTTGGTGGGATTAAATTCGAGAAGCCAGTTGCTATACCAGATGTCAAGCCTGTCCAGGTCTCTTTAAAGTCCTGCTTGGTCCTCATCCGATGTGATTCTCCTCATTAATTTCACATCATCTGCGAACAGACACTCTTCTGAGTCTATCCCATCCGTCATGTCATGAATAGCACTGGTCCTAGGACTGACCCCTGTGGTACCTCATCACGCACCATGACTCGTTGTTGCCTCCCTGTGAGGTATTCCCTGATCCATTCCAGTGCCCTTCCTGATATACACCCTTGTTCTTCCAACTTCTTTACTAATCTCATATGAGGAACTGTGTCGAAGGCCTTCCTGCAGTCCAGGAAAATGCAATCAACCCACCCTTCTCTCTCTTGCCTTACCTCTGTTACTTTATCATAGAACTCCAGGAGGTTTGTTACACAGGATTTGCCTTCCCGGAATCCGTGCTGTCTGGCGTTAATTATCCTGTTCAGTTCCAGGTGCTCCACCATTCTTTTCCTGATGATTTTCTCCAAGACTTTGCACACTATACACGTAAGTGACACCGATCTATAGTTTAGTGCCTCTTTTCTGTCTCCTTTTTTAAAGATGGGGACTACGTTGGCCTTTTTCCATACCTCAGGTAGCTGCCCAGTTTCAAGGGATGTGTTGAATATTATGGCAAGTGGCACACTCAGTACCTCAGCTCCTTCCCGAAGGACCCACGGGGAGATATTGTCCGGACCCATCGCCTTTGAGGTATCAAGGTCACTGAGTAACTGCTTCACCTCCTCCTCAGTTGTGTGTATGCCCTACAGCACTTGATACATCCCTTGTTGGTGACGCACCCCGTCCTGTCTACCCAGCTGCCTTCCTGCCTCCACTGTGAATACTTCCTTAAACCTCGAGTTGAGCTCCTCACATACTTCTTGATTGATACTTGTGAGTTCCCCATCTTCTTAGAGGATTGTAAAGAATCTTATAAGACAAATGCGAAAGAACATTGAAAAATAATGAAAACTCACGTTTTTATATCTTTTTAATTTCAGAATGCCTCATAAAATCGGCTTCAGATCTTAAAGACTGGTCCACTGTTGCCAGATAAAGTTGGTAGAGCAACTGTCATGGCCAGCTGCTTTCTCCTCAGTTGTATATAGACCATTTCGGAAATTTATTTCCGCGATAATGTTTGTAAATAATTTCGCCCGTTTGCGAAATGTTGAGCATTCCCAAATCTCCCTCGAAATTGACTGCAAGTGGCAGGATTTGATGGAACACCAGGCTAATGACAAGCCTGGTGTTCCAAGGGGTAGGCACCTGGCCTACCCCTCGGCCAGGTGCCCATACTTATCTGGGGTCTGACTACGTCACAGTTCTGCGTACTGTGACACAGACAGAGCACTTGCAAAATTCCTAGTGACAAATCTTTAAGAAAGCCTTGATGCCGGTGAAGGGCTCTTGATTCAAGGAATTCGAGGTAATCTCTTTTATCCCCCAAATCAAACCTGATGACCTCTGATTACGTACCAGGAGCCGTATGACCCCTACGGGTTTAGCATTCCCATGTGATATACAATATTAAGGATATATCCCGAGGTTCTTAGCATGTTTAGGTCCGTGTCAGTACTAGGAAAGATGCGCTTCCTCAATATCTTAATACAAGTCACACTATTTTTGTTTGATTTATTAAAGCCAAAACTGTAGAAGCTTTATTTGGAAAATTAATAATGATTAACCAAACCATGGTGCTGGTGGGGGGTTAAAACCCATGGCGAGTGAGTCGTAAAATTTGTAACTTGTAACAGCTGATGGTATGGAGAAACTTTGTGAACGTTAGTCTGGGTTACTACATACTGGACCCCTGAGTAGCCCTGACAGTCTGGGTTACTACATACTGGACCCCTGGGTAGCCCTGACAGTCTGGGTTACTACATACTGGACCCCTGGGTAGCCCTGGCAGTCTGGGTTACTACATACTGGACTCCTGGGTAGTCCTGACAGTCTGGGTTATATACTGGACCCCTGGGTAGCCCTGACAGTCTGGGTTACTACATACTAGACCCCTGGATAGTCATGACAATCTGGGTTACTATATACTGGAACCCTGGGTAGCCCTGACAGTCTGGGTTACTACATACTGAACCCCTGGGTAGTCATGACAGTCTGGGTTACTATATACTGGACCCCTGGGTAGCCCTGCCAGTCTGAGTTACTACATACTGGACCCCCTGGTAGCCCTGACAGTCTGGGTTACCACATACAAGACACCCCGGGTAGTCCCCACAGTCTGGGTTACCACATACTATGTAGACAGCCTGTACTGTCTACATAGACAGCCTATGTTGTCTGCCAAATGAGTTCATGTTTCGCGCCATGCTCGTGCTGCCGCCTATAGGCCCATACCCACTTTAGTCAGCCCCACTATGTTCCGTCCTCACTCACTCAGCGGCCTTGACTCAGTCAACAGGCCTACTCTTCTCTCTCTCGAAGGCCATGGCCCTCCCGGGCCATGGGCACAAACACACTGCCTGTGTACACTTACGTAAGAAGCCTCCGAAGCCTTATCATTTCAACTAGCACCTTGCAGCAGAACGCCGAAATAAACACTTGTGTAAACAACTAGACCCACGGGTAGTCCCCACAGTCTGGGTTACCACATACTAGACCCCCGGGTAGTCCCCACAGTCTGGGTTACACTACATGCTAAACCCCCGGGTAGTCCCCACAGTCTGGGTTACCACATACTAGACCCCCGGGTAGTCCCCACAGTCTGGGTTACACTACATGCTAAACCCCCGGGTAGTCCCCACAGTCTGGGTTACCACATACTAGACCCCCGGGTAGTCCCCACAGTCTGGGTTACACTACATACTAAACCCCCGGGTAGTCCCCACAGTCTGGGTTACCACATATTAAACCCCCGGGTAGTCCCCACAGTCTGGGTTACCACATACTAGACCCCCGGGTAGTCCCCACAGTCTGGGTTACCACATACTAGACCCCCGGGTAGTCCCCACAGTCTGGGTTACACTACATACTAAACCCCCGGGTAGTTCCCACAGTCTGGGTTACCACATACTAGAACCCCGGGTAGTCCCCACAGTCTGGGTTACACTACATACTAAACCCCCGGGTAGTCCCCACAGTCTGGGTTACCACATACTAAACCCCCGGCTAGTCCCCACAGTCTGGGTTACCACATACTAAACCCCCGGGTAGTCCCTACAGTCTGGGTTACCACATACTAGACCCCCGGGTAGTCCCCACAGTCTGGGTTACCACATACTAGACCCCCCGGGTAGTCCTCATAGTTGTATGTTAACTAAGAACATTTATCAGAGTGGGCCTACTGCTTATGTTGTGTAATACTGATGAAGAAATAATTGCTGACTGGAACGTGGGTCAATTTTCTTCTTTAAGCCTATAAACGAGTGTAATAGTTCAGGTGTATATAAGGCTGCAATATCTATGAGTAAAATATCGTAGACCTATATGCAAGTTTAATATTGTAGGCCTATATAAGAGTATAACATCGCAGACCTATATACGAGAGTAATAGTGTAGGCCTACTGTATGTACTAGAGCAACATTGCAGTCCTATTGCATGTGTATGTGATGAGGATGGAGCATGTTATATTACAGCTGTAGTGTGTTACAATAATATAGATGTATCATGCGGAGGGAGGAAACACTGGCGACTCGCGGAGGAAACACTGGCGACTCGCGGAGGAAACACTGGCGACTCGCAGAGGGAGGAAACACTGGCGACTCCCAGAGGGAGGAAACACTGGCGACTCGTGGAGGAAACACTGGCGACTCGCAGAGGGAGGAAACACTGGCGACTCGCAGAGGGAGGAAACACTGGCGACTCGCGGAGGGAGGAAACACTGGCGACTCGCGGAGGGAGGAAACACTGGCGACTCGCGGAGGGAGGAAACACTGGCGACTCGCGGAGGGAGGAAACACTGGCGACTCGCGGAGGGGGAAACACTGGCGACTCGCGGAGGGAGGAAACACTGGCGACTCGCGGAGGGAGGAAACACTGGCGACTCGCGGAGGAGGAAACACTGGCGACTCGCGGAGGAGGAAACACTGGCGACTCGCGGAGGGAGGAAACACTGGCGACTCGGGAGGAAACACTGGCGACTCGCGGAGGAAACACTGGCGACTCGCGGAGGGAGGAAACACTGGCGACTCGCGGAGGAAACACTGGCGACTCGCGGAGGGAGGAAACACTGGCGACTCGCGGAGGGAGGAAACACTGGCGACTCGCGGAGGGAGGAAACACTGGCGACTCGCGGAGGGAGGAAACACTGGCGACTCGCGGAGGGAGGAAACACTGGCGACTCGTGGAGGGAGGAAACACTGGCGACTCGCGGAGGAAACACTGGCGACTCGCGGAGGAAACACTGGCGACTCGCGGAGGAAGGAAACACTGGCGACTCGCGGAGGAAACACTGGCGACTCGCGGAGGAAACACTGGCGACTCGCGGAGGAAACACTGGCGACTCGCGGAGGAAAGAAACACTGGCGACTCGCGGACGGAATCTAAGTGAAGTTCAAAGCTACTTTGTAATGATTATTAAAACTATTTCCTAAATCATGTAATATTTACTGACACCCCAACTATTCTTCTGCTCCATTATTATTATAATAATAATAATTATTATTATTAATATTTATTAATAATAATAATAATAATAATAATAATATTATTATTATTATTATTATTATTATTAATTATTATTATTATTGTTATCACAGGATATTTTTGACAGAGTAAATGTGAGGTGTGTTGAAGGAAGGTGGCGTCGTCTTAAAGATTTGGGATTAGACGGGGCAAGTGGCAAGAAATTCTTGGAACATATTAAGACATCAGTGGCCTAATAAAGATATTAAACTACTACAACAAAGTTTAATCCGGACTATTACTGTTTGTTAATAGCAAGTAGTTATAGCAGTACTAATATTATTAATAGTAGTAGTAATAGTAGCAACAATAGTATTAACAGTAATACAACAGTAAAAATAGTAGTAATAATATTAACAGTAGTAATGGCAGTAGCAACAGCAGTACTAGTAGTAATAATAAAATAAATAATAACAGTAGTTGTAATAGAAGTAGTAACAGTAGTACTAACTGTAACAAAGAAACAGCATTAATAACGGTAGTCATAACAACAGTGAGGTATTCATAACATTACGATTTTCTCAAGGTAACTGTTAGTTAACAACGGCAGAGTTGTCTAACGCGGCTACACACCAACATTCCAACAGAATCATGTTGACGGGACATATAGCATCGACTAACTCCTTTGTGTTTATTTCATTTTTGCTTGCGCCGACAACCCACTCTCTGGAGAGGACAGGCTTGCCCGAAGAATGGGTTATCCGTGAATGTTTTCCAGCCACGGTATTGTGGCTTACACCCCCCCCTCTTGCATGGCTTGTGCAACAATGACGTGTTGGTGGCGTCATCACCGGCAGGACGATACGATATCTTAAATATAACAGATATACCCATGAATAAATGAGCATCAAATCAAGAAACAAGAAGAGAATATTCAAAGTCTAAGCAAAACTTGAATAAAAACAAGGCAGATTATAGACAACATCCCTATGTATTTAAGATGCAATTTTAAAAAATAACGGCATGCAATAAATAGAAATATTTCACATCCTTTTATTTGTTTAGGTCCCGTGTAAAGGGGATACCTTCTCCCACACTGACTGAGGGATACCTTCTTCCACACTGACTGAGGGATAAACACCTCTGGGGATTTCCTCAGTATCAATAACTATCATAAAATAGTGAAAGTGTTTTTTTGGGGGAGGATAAATTGTTGAGGGGAAGAAACTGCTGAATTATCTAGACTTCTGTATTACTTAAGTATCATAACTATTAATTATAACCTAAACAGGAGCATGCAGAAGTGTGGTTGTCTGCTGTTGTTGCTGCTACTGCTGCTGATGCTGTTGTCGTTGCTGCTGCTGCTGCTGTTGTTGTTACACTTTCACCAGTGTGAATATCCTTGCTGCCTTTTTTAAACTACTGTTGTCGTTACTAAATATACAGCCATTGTTTAAACAAGAATCACTGATACACTAAACTGTTGCTTGTTCAGTCTTCCAGTATTTACCCAACATAATGCGCTGAGCAAATTTCATATTTCTCTTCCCACTATGTCTCCCTCTGTACTCGTTCTTAAAACCCCCCATCAACTGCCAGTTACCACACACACGGGGCCAGGAGCTATGACTCGACCCCTGCAGCCAAAACTAGGTGAGTACACAGGCTTCTGCTTTCACAGTAAAAAAAACAAATAGTCAACGTTAAGCTTACGGTTCTATAGTTTATAATAACCTTTCGTATAATTGCAAATTACTTTCACAAATAAAGTACGGCAATTTATAAGTTAATGAATCTACATTTGCATAAATGGTATTCACAGGTCTAACCTAGGCACACTGGCTAATATAACCTAGGCACACTGGCTAATATAACCTAAGCACACTAGCTAATATAACCTAGGCACACTGGCTAATATAACCTAGGCACACTGGCTAATATAACCTAGGCACACTGGCTAATATAACCTAGGCACACTGGCTAATATAACCTAGGCACACTGGCTAATATAACCTAGGCACACTGGCTAATATAACCTAGGCACACTGGCTAATATAACCTAGGCACACTGGCTAATATAACCTAGACACACTGGCTAATATAACCTAGGCACACTGGCTAATAAATGTACATTAGATTTTTGGGGAAAATGTTACTATTAACGCAGCCAGCTGTAACCAAGCTTTCGTAAATGTACCCATGATAGAGTCCATTATGTATATGTACCCATGATAGAGTCCATTATGTACATGTACACATGATAGAGTCCATTATGTACATGTACCCATGATAGAGTCCATTATTTACATGTACCCATGATAGAGTCCATTATGTACATGTACCCATGAAAGAGTCCATTATGTACATGTACCCATGATAGAGTCCATTATGTACATGTACCCATGATAGAGTCCATTATGTACATGTACCCATGATAGAGTCCATTAAGTACTTGTACCCATGATAGAGTCCATTATGTACATGTACCCATGATAGAGTCCATTAAGTACTTGTACCCATGATAGAGTCCATTATGTACATGTACCCATGATAGAGTCCATTAAGTACGTGTAATTGGGTGGAGCCATCAGTACGCTCCGAGTCTTCCATGTATATACAATATACAGTCAGCCTAATCATTATGGTTTCCATAGAAATACATATATATATTTTTACATTTCTGCGTAGTTAAACTAAATACTGCGTACAAAGTCAAGGCTTACGCAGCACAGAGCAGCTGTCAAGTGTATTGTTCTATGTCGCTAAGACGTTATTATTATTATTATTAGTCATGAGTAAGCATTTAACATTATTATTATTTTTATTAATTATAGGTCAGCACCAAACCTGTAAAGGTTTAGCAGCAACAGCAGCAGCAGCAGCAGCAGCAGCAGCAGCAGCAGCAGCAGCAGCAGCAGCAGCAGGTTAAAGCCCACCCAAATGCTGTAATGATTATTAAGCTAAGTCTAGAGAAGACCACCCATTCTCTGTGAACAAACTTAGAACTTAGAAGATATGCTTTGTGTTTTGAACTACTGCAGGAAACGCTCTGCCTAATTCGACTTTAAAAAAAACTGTCATGTGACTTCTTTGTGATTGTTGTCACTTATCTATATGTTTTTTTTTTGTAAATAAAGTTTCGATTCTAATTGGAGAGAGAAGCTGTGTATGCTATGCGCCTTCATATTGTTGTATGTTTTGAATGCAGTAATTTTGAAATTAGGAAATGTGTTGTATTATATTAATAAAAAATTTGTTATATAACTTTCGAATGCAATTATAGTGTATATATGTGTATGTGTGTGTTTATATATGGGTATGGGTATGTGTTTATATGCGTATGTGTGTGTTTATATACAAGTATGTGTGCTTATATATGTGTATGCTAAGTAAAAGGACACAATTGCAACTAATGTGACATTTTATTGTGGCAACGTTTCGCTCTCCAGGAGCTTTCTCAAGCCGTTACAAGCGATATATGGACACAGTTGGTATATATATACTGTCAAGGTGAGGTGAAAAAACTAGTGGTGTTAGAAGTAGTAGTGATATAAGTAGTATTAGTAGTAGTAATAGTAGTAGAAGTAATACAATAAGGTAGAACAATCAATATGCACATGAGTAAAAGGTGATAAAACAAATACTTGGGTAGTATAACAATAGGTTAGACAAATATTTCTGCTGGAGGTTGAAATATAGAAGGCCAGTAGGAGTGTTCCACATCTACGATGTGCTAAATAAGCAGGAGAGACTATGTGATGGTAGGGTTTACTGTTTTCAGGAGGATTCTTGCTAAGACTTCAGAGATGGTGAAGCTGCCTTTGTTTTGTTTAATTGTTAGAAACAGAGATAAGTGCTGATTCAAGGCATTTTCGTCTACGGAAATTAGTTTCTTTGATTACTAGTCGGGTGTCTTTGAATTTCATGAGATGATTGTTGGAATTTCGGTGTTGTACGCAGGCGTTGTTCAGGTTATCATTTCTGCATGCATTCATGTGTTCATTGATGCGTGTCTCGAGGTTTCTTGCTGTTTCTCCTACATAAATTCTGTCGCAGCCTCCACAGGGTATAGTGTAGACCCCTGCGTTGACTGGTTCATGGTGCTTGGATTTAGTCCTGGTTAGATCCTTAATAGAAGTACTGGAAGCGATGGCGACTCTAGTGTTAGCTTGTGCAAATACTTTAGAAATGTTGGATGCAACCTGGCTGTTGGGAAGAATTATAACTTTGTTATACTTAAGTTATTCCTTTTGTGTTCAGTTTTTTTCGTCCCTCAAGGCAATTATTGTGATATATGTTATACTAATATGATATCACTGATCATCCTAAGTGAGATTTAATAGTTTGTAGAATTTTTTTCCTCATTCGTAGTATAAAGGACGTCTGACAGTGAGGGTGTGTTGCCTGTGAGGGTGTGTTGCCAGTCCTCACTCGAGTCATATTCTTAACCTGCTGTGAGGGTGTGTTGCCAGTCCTCACTCGAGTCATATTCTTAACCTGCTGTGAGGGTGTGTTGCCAGTCCTCACTCGAGTCATATTCTTAACCTGCTGTGAGGGTGTGTTGCCAGTCCTCACTCGAGTCACATTCTTAACCTGCTGTGAGGGTGTGTTGCCAGTCCTCACTGAGTCACATTCTTAACCTGCTGTGAGGGTGTGTTGCCAGTCCTCACTGAGTCACATTCCTAACCTGCTGTGAGGGTGTGTTGCCAGTCCTCAACTCGAGTCATATTCTTAACCTGCTGTGAGGTGTGTTGCCAGTCCTCACTCGAGTCATATTCTTAACCTGCTGTGAGGGTGTGTTGCCAGTCCTCACTGAGTCATATTCTTAACCTGCTGTGAGGGTGTGTTGCCAGTCCTCACTCGAGTCAATTCTTAACCTGCTGTGAGGGTGTGTTGCCAGTCCTCACTGAGTCACATTCTTAACCTGCTGTGAGGGTGTGTTGCCAGTCCTCACTCGAGTCACATTCCTAACCTGCTGTGAGGGTGTGTTGCCAGTCCTCAACTCGAGTCACATTCTAACCTGCTGTGAGGGTGTGTTGCCAGTCCTCACTGAGTCAATTCTTAACCTGCTGTGAGGGTGTGTTGCCAGTCCTCACTAGAGTCAATTCCTAACCTGCTGTGAGGGTGTGTTGCCAGTCCTCAACTCGAGTCATATTCTTAACCTGCTGTGAGGGTGTGTTGCCAGTCCTCACTCGAGTCACATTCCTAACCTGCTGTGAGGGTGTGTTGCCAGTCCTCAACTCGAGTCATATTCTTAACCTGCTGTGAGGGTGTGTTGCCAGTCCTCACTCGAGTCACATTCTTAACCTGCTGTGAGGGTGTGTTGCCAGTCCTCACTCGAGTCATATTCTTAACCTGCTGTGAGGGTGTGTTGCCAGTCCTCACTCGAGTCATATTCTTAACCTGCTGTGACACAGTAAAAAAAACACAACGTCAATACGTTGTGGAATTTGGGAGAACATTTATTTATTGCTTCAACTTCATTAAGTGTCATGTCCATCTTTTGCATACTTGAAATCCCAGTTCACTTTATTCTTGCATTTTCATGGTCACGTTTAATTAATGGTTGCCTTAGTATATTTAGCAGTCCCTCATTTAGCTTGTAAATGTTATGACGACACTCGTGACGACGCTTTGCCTTTAATAAATGTCCTGAAGTATACACAAGCTGCCTTTTCCAAAGTCCCTCGTTTATCACGTCAAATTCTCTCTTACATGTAATTGTGTACAGTGGTTTGGATAATTTTTTTTTTAAGCATGAATTTTCGGTCTGTTTGATATTACTACCAGTAAAAAATTCAATATTTTTATTTTATTTTAATTTCTGAAGTTTTTAATATAGACTTTCACCAACACTGCGAGTCCTTCTCCCTTTATTCTTATTGTTTGTTTTCTGCAATGATTAACTTCCTTCCAGTACTACCTCATTTAGAATACATTTGCACCAGCCTGGCTACAGTAAAACATCATGCCAAATGTCTTATTTATAATGTCTTATTTATAATGTCTTATTTATAATGTCTTATGGCCTTGACTTTGTTTGTCTCTATTTTTTCCTCTTAATATTTTCTTGTCCTTGCCTTATAAACGAGATTTTCCATCAATGTCTTTGACTCGGTTATTCGGAAGAAAGTTTGTTCTTCATTATTTCTTTCAGCAGTCAGGTTTTTAGCAGTTTCTACAGAATCTTGGATTTCCATCCTCTCTTTCAATAGGTCATGTTTAGTTAACATTAAATTGTAGCGTTACTTTATATCTCTGATTCTCATTAGTTTAACCTGAGTGTTAACTGCAACAGCCTCTCATTATCTTTCTAATATTTTACAATCTTTGACGTGGCGAACCAAAGTACAATTCTGAAAACAAGTGCTCATGCACTTCTGATGACTAGCTAACATCTTAATAGTAACAAATATATCCCCACATTTAAACAGAATTTATACAGCAGCGTTGAAATGAACGATGAGGGGTGACTGCATTGCCTGGCTGTAAAATTATGATACAGTAGGCATAAATCTCCCACTGAAACGGTCGAACTGAATACTAACTACGTGGGAGTCTTGGTCACTCGGATCAAACTCCCACTACCCCCCCCGGTTTTCTCTCTCCCAGAGCCATGGGACTGCCTCCCCTCACCAATTTCTTAAAACTTAAAATTCTCACATTAGTATCTAATTATATTATTAATTAGTCCTCACAGATAACGTATCTTGTAATAACTGTCTACTCTATGTTATCCTACCGGAACATCTGTGTCGACACTTGCACAAGTTGGCACTCCAAGACTTTTTGCGCAAACCTTTTTTGAAATCTCTTTCATCTCTTTATTTCGTCCATTTTGGAGGTTTGTTGTCAGTGCTTCACTACACAACATAATTTCCTCCATGACTCTGATTACGTCAACTTTCTTATAAATAATCCTGTAGTTATGGATTTTCTTCTGTTTGTCCCTCATTTTCTCCTTATATTTTTTATTACTTTTCCTTGGTTAATTTCACACTTGCTAAGTTAGGGATACTTCAGTCACATTCCCATGCATTTTTTTTCTCAGAAACAGTCATTATATTCCGTGTATACATGTGTGTGTGTGTGTGTGTGTGTGTGTGTGTGTGTGTGTGTGTGTGTGTACACAGTATATCTCTAATTTACTTAAATGAGAAGTATATGTTCTAAGTTCAAATTATTTTTTTTAATCATGTGAATGGGTGGCCTTGATCCCCATGCTGCTTTCCTGAGTGCCAACTGCTAGGTATGGAACGGCACTGCTTGAGAATTGGTGGGTAAGGGGGTAATGGGCGTGTGGGTGGCCAGAGGGGTGGCCAGGGGGGGCGGCCAGGGACGGGCCGAGACTCACCAAGGTGCCAGGAGTGCTGCCCAGGAGGTAGGGGCTCGACAGCTGTAAAATTATGCCAAAATTTAGGATATTCAAAAGTCATCACACCAGCAAGAACAAAAACGATACGGCCCTCCAGCTTGTGCTGTATTACTGACGACGGTCGAAAGTCTGACCTGGAAGGAGCTACTTAGCTAAGTAACACAAGCAAAACAGAGCCAGAGCTTTATCAGGCGTCGTCTCGTCTTATACAGTGTTTAAAGTCTAGTCGTTCAGACTTGATATAGTACTATTTACGGCGACAGAAAGTCTAATAGAGTGTCTGGCCTTGCTGTACTGTGCCATGAGTTGCTGAGTTGACTAGTACTGCATGAGCTGAAAGCATGCTGCAGTGTGGGAGCTGCAACAGCAAGCTGCAGTGTGGGAGCTGCAACAGCAAGCTGCAGTGTGGGAGCTGCAACAGCAAACTGCAGTGTGGGAGCTGCAACAGGAAGCTGGAGAGCCGTGGCCACGTTTTCAAGACAGAACTGTTTGATCAAACTCTTCACATTTCATGGAACTATAGCAAGTAACAGATGGTGCAACGTCTAAGATGAACCACGAACGTATGAACAAACTTCTCTCTAACATGCAAGAAATAGATATTTAATGAAATAAAAGCTGAGATTTCTAAGTAAATACTAGATAATGTGGGACCGTAAATAATATAATGTAAGCGAATATTAAACAATGACAGTGTATAAGTTTTTTTTTCATGATAATTAAAAAAAGAGTAATAATAATTAAAAGAAAAAGAGTTCCACATAAGAGTCATGCAGTTTATAAACAGAGAGTGTGACTGAGAGCTCATGTCATGCAATCTCAAACGCCGAGATGAGAATCTCAAAGGAATTTTTTTTTCTTCTTTTTAAAGAAAAAACCAGTCTACAGACTTTTGTTTTTTGAGCAAACTATGGAAACAAAAAATCCTCAATCATGAAATTTTACTCTAATTTTTTTTTTTAAGGACGAATCATCAACACCGGGAAGCGCTAAATCTGTCAGGTCCAAACACCTTTTTTTTATATATATAGGACAGACTGTTGTGAACATCAATGAACACATCAATGAACAAGGGACGAGCATTGACGAGCATTATCAAGGCAGAATATGAGGAAAGTCAACAAATTTTGAATTCTGTGCAACATAGATGAGGGATTCACATCTCAAAGTATATTATCTAACATATATTATTATATTTGTAGAGCAAAACAAGTGAAGGTAACAATTTGCGGAGGTAAATAAATATATATAATGTAAACAGTAATATTAATATTAAATATATGATAATATGGAACGGTTAGAGAAGAGGGTGAGGTGGAGGGTGAGGTGGAGGGTGAGGTGGAGGGTGAGGTGGAGGGTGAGGTGGAAAGTGAGGTGGAGGGTGAGGTGGAGGGTGAGGTGGAGGGTGAGGTGGAAAAGAGGGTGGAGGGTGAGGTGGAAAAGAGGGTGGAGGGTGAGGTGGAGAGCGAGGTGGTGGGTGAGGTAGAGGGTGAGGTGGAGAGCGAGGTGGAGGGCGAGGTGGAGAGTGAGGTGGAGGGTGAGGTGGAGAGTGAAGTGGTGAGTGTGGTGGAGGTTGAGGTGAAGGGTGAGGTAGAGGGCGAGGTGGAGAGTGAGGTGGAGGGTGAGGTGGAGAGTGAAGTGGTGAGTGTGGTGGAGGTTGAGGTGAAGGGTGAGGTAGAGGGCGAGGTGGAGAGTGAGGTGGAGGGTGAGGTGGAGAGTGAGGTGGAGGGTGAGGTGGAAGGTGAGGTGGAGGGTGAGGTGGAGGCTGAGATGGAAGGTGAGGTGGTGGGTGAGGTAGAAGGTGAGTTGGAGGGTGAGGTAGAGGGTGAGGTGGAAGGTGAGGTGGAGGGTGAGGTGGAGGGTGAGGAGGAGGGTGAGGTGGAGGGTGAGGTGGAGAGTGAGGTGGAGGGTGAGGTGGAGGGTGAGGTGGAGGAGTGGTGTGAGGTGGAGGGTGAGGTGGAAGTGAGGTGGAGGGTGGAGATGGAGGGTGAGGTAGAAGGTGAGGTGGAGAGTGAGATGGAGGGTGAGGCGGAGGTGAGGGGAGGGTGAGGTGGAGAGTGAGGTGGAGGTGAGGTGGAGAGGGGTGGAGGGGAGATGGAGGGTGAGGAGAAGGTGAGGTGGGAGAGTGAGGTGAGGGTGAGGCGGAGGGTGAGGCGGAGGGTGAGGTGGAGGGTGAGGTGGAGGGTGAGGTGGATAGTGAGATGGAGGGTGAGGTGGAGAGTGAGGTGAGGGTGAGGCGGAGGGTGAGGGGAGGGTGAGGTGGAGGTGAGGTGGAGGGTGAGGTGGAGGGTGAGGTGGAGGTGAGGGGAGGTGAGGGAGGGTGAGTGGAGGGTGAGGTGAGGAGTGAGGTGGAGGGTGAGATGGAGGGTGAGGTAGAAGGTGAGGTGGAGAGTGAGATGGAGGGTGAGGTGGAGAGTGAGGTAGAGGGTGAGGCGGAGGGTGAGGTGGAGGGTGAGGTGGAGGGTGAGGTGGAAGTGAGATGGAGGGTGAGGTGGAGAGTGAGGTGAGGGTGAGGCGGAGGTGAGGGAGGGTGGAGGTGGAGAGTGAGGTGGAGGGTGAGGTGGAGGGTGAGGTGGAGGGTGAGGTGGAGGGTGAGGTGGAGGGTGAGGCGGAGGGTGAGGTGGAGGGTGAGGTGGAGGGTGAGGTGGAGGGTGAGCTGGAGGGTGAGGTGGAGGGTGAGGTGGAGGGTGAGGTGGAGGGTGAGGAGGAGGGTGAGTGGAGGGTGAGGAGGAGGGTGAGTGGAGGGTGAGGTTGGGTGAGGTGGAGGTGAGTGGAGGTGAGGTGGAGATGAGGTGGAGGGTGAGGTGGAGGGTAGGTGGAGGTGGTGAGGTGGAGAGACGTGGATAGTGAGATGGAGGGTGAGGTGGAGAGTAAGGTGGAGGGTGAGGTGGAGAGTAAGGTGGAGGGTGAGGTGGAGAGTGAGGTGGAGAGTGAGGTGGAGGGTGAGGTAGAGGGTAACGTGGAGGGTGAGGTTGAACGTGAGGTGGAATGTGAGATGGAGCGTGAGGTGAAGGTTGAGGGTGAGGTGGAGGGTAAGGTGGAGGGTGAGGTGGAGGGTGAGGTGGAGGGTGAGGTGGAGGGTAAGGTGGAGGGTGAGGTGGAGGGTGAGCTAGAGTGTGAGGTGGATGGTGAGGAATCCAGGGTCTCCTCCACCTCAGGGGCTGAGGTGGAGGAGACCTGGGTGACTAGGGTGAGAGACAGTAACCAGGGTGAGGGAAAGTAACCAAGGTGAGAGACAGTGACCATCACCTTACAAACCTCTATATCACAACTGCTCCAATAATTACAGAGATAACTCTAAAGGACCATTCGGACCATCCTGGACCACTGTCAAGGTCACGACATAACGGTCCAGAACGGACCGAACACGTCTTTTAAATATTGGTCTCTAATTTGCAGGTTACTTGTGAAGTGTTGCAGCCACTTCACTGCCACTTTCATCCTTCTTGAAACGTTCATTTTGAACGTCAACACACGTTCACATGTCGTGTCCTGCTCGGCTAACATTACAGGCCTCTTTTCCACCAACAAAACACGCTCTCTGATAGTTAATAGATCACGAATAGTAATTTTTAGGCTGCCTCAACTAACCTATTTCGTGTGTAATGATTTTGCTTCTTTCGTTGATTATATGATGCCTATTATGTTTAAGTCTTACTTTATCTAAAACACACCTTATATTATTCATACACAATATATATATATATATATATATTATATATATATATATATATATATATATATATATATATATATATATATATATATATATATATATATATATATTTATATATATATATATATATATATATATATATATATATATATATATATATATGTGTGTGTGTGTGTGTGTGTGTGTGTGTGTGTGTGTGGTGGCTCACCAGTTGTACTCACAGTGTGGTGCATATATATAATATGTGTGTGTGTGTGTGTGTGTGTGTGTGTGTGTGTGTGTGTATGAAAACACCTGAACACTTTCATGTGCTAACCTACATATCTTCAGAAGATATGTATAAGTACATGAAATCGCTCAGGTGTTTTTCCTACTTTCACTGCGGTATTTTTATATATTTGAAATCACGCGTTTATTGTTATTTCTTCCATATATACATATATATGATCCTGTTGTAAATGTATGCTGGTACAGAATGTGATGGACATGTGTTTCATAGTTTGTAATATAGCGTCTTATCAAGCTTTCAAAGACTTACGATGTGCGATGTTAGTGCTACTACTGTCGGAAGTGTTTCGTCAGTGCTCTGCTGTCCCCTTTATGTTAGTGCTACTACTGTCGGAAGTGTTTCGTCAGTGCTCTGCTGTCCCCTTTATGTTAGTGCACTCTTTAAAATCTTTAGGATTTCCCCTCTTTTTACAAAGAGTACTTGAGTGTTCGTGTTAGTGGTATGATGCGCTTCTTTATCTGCTCCACTCGGGTGGTAACGCACTAGACTCATGCACTAAGGTTCGTTATTTGATCCTCGGTAAGGGTGGAAACATTGGGCGTGTTTCCTTAACCTGTTGTCATGTTCACCTAGCAGTAAATAGGTACCTGGGTGTTAGCCGACTTGTGTGGGTCGCATCCTGGGGACAAAATTAACCTTAGTTGCCCGAAATACTCTGCATAACCAATAATGTCAGCTAGGTCTGTATACCTTGTATCATGTGCTTGTATAAATAAAGATTTATTATTATTATTATTATTATGAATCTGGCCCTGGGTGTTGCATGTGCGGCAACGTTTTGTATTTTTATTTTCGAATTGTACGGGCTTAGTGCTTATGTCAAATAAATGATTTGTAGCGCAGGCAGAAATAATGAAAAAAAAAAAAATGTTTTCTGTTCTAACTTGGTTTCGTGGACTGTTGGACGTTCATTCATACCCGTCTTTTAAAATTCCGCTCATTTTTCATTTCACCTCCATTATCGTGAAGTATAGCTCAGAGAACCAATGAAATACGTCTGTACCAATAACAGACTTCGCTGAGGTCTAAATGTTGTCGCCTGGGGCAACCACCTACGTACTAGGTTGTACCAGTCATCTATTTGGTATACAAAAAAAAATGAACATGGGGCATAGTTATAACCCTAATTTTTTAAACGGGTGGACCGGTAAGCCAGTAGAAGGCCTCGATTAGATGACCAAAACCTTCAGCGGTGGGTCATCATGTGACTAAGACCTGCGACGGGACACTTGTCCTATTTCCTGACTAACCTTACCTAACCTAAGGTATACGTGAGTCATTTGTGTAATGGCTAAGGGTTGGGGTGGACAGTTCTCTCTCTGGTTAGGGATCCATTCGTCCCGGTCTTAGGGATGGTGTCCCACCAAATTCGGTTCAGGACGCCGAATGTGTCCCGCCTTCTTTTTGTAAAAATAAAAATGTACTTAAATCGAGTGTCTAGTTGGAGTAGTAATCTTATTCCTATTATTTTGTTGTATCTGTATATAAAATTCTGTTATCTGTGTTGTCTCATTGTTGTGATAAGAAATTATTCCTTTTGTTTAATTGAGTGACGGACCTCCCAAATAAATTATATTAAGTATTCAGGTTTTTTATTTGAAAAACAAAATTAGATTCCTTCCGTCTGAGGACAACACCAACAACACGCCGCTCAGAACACCAACACTGGTGGGCTCATCAAGAACGTGTGTTGGGGCTCGAGATGGTATACCTGGAGAGGGTTTCGGGGGTTCAACGCGCCCCGAGGCCATGTCTGTGACCAGGCCTCGCGGTGGAACAGGGCCTGATCAAACAGGCTGTTTCTGCTGGCCGTAAGGTAGCAAGAAATACAACGTAATACTGTTATGGAGGAGATATATTGAAGTACGTGCCAGACCCCGTCTGCCTGTCCTCTAGATGTAGTGGAGAGTGAGGGAGAGGCCTCCCAGGCACGGCCTACCTGCAGGGTACAAACGGGGGTCACCTGACTTAAGGCTTGGCCAGGGAGAATGCCTATAAAATGGTGGTGGTGAACTCTAATGAACATGATAATAACTTAATAGTTATAATCATAACCATGACTTTTAAAGAGGTGGACCGGTAAGCCAGCGGAAGTCCTCTGTCAAATTATCAAAAGCTCCAGCTGTAGGGCATCATGTTACTAACACCCGCGTCAGGAAACACTTGTCCTGTTTCCTGACAAACAGTATACCTACCTAGCTAATGAACAGATCGTTGTGGAAAAAAGACAGTTACGTGCAGTTCAAGACATATTAGAAGAAACTTTTCGCCCCGACTGGCTTCTTCAGTCCTAAAGTGGATTTGACTTGGACCTGCCTCGCATGGGCCAGTAGGCCTGCTGCAGTGTTCCTTCTTTCTTATGTTCTTAAAGCCACTCGTGGCTACAAGTTTCTTCTAATAAATGTTCTGAACTGTACATAAGTGTGTTTTTCCGCATCTCGTCGCCATAACCAGACCATTTCTTCAGCAGCTCGTTGTGTATTCAATGCATTTGACGCAGCGATAGGCTAAACAAATTTAAATAGTGCTAGTTTTGGCTTCCAAGAGAAAGATATCGCCTGTTTACCGCCACATTACAAAGAAGCTTTGTCCCGTTGGTGTAACAGAGACCCGTAAATTGTGTACAATGAAATTACACGTGAACACGTGAACACGTGAACACGTGCAGACGTTCAAAATAAAAGTTTATGTGATTATTCTGGATGTACTAAAATAATTGACTTGTTTCAGGAGCGTATGAGGCGCACTTGAAGTGGGTACCAGCCCCTCGTGTGGCAGGTACCAGCCCCTCGTGTGGCAGGTACCAGCCCCTCGTGTGGCAGGTACCAGCCCCTCGTGTGGCAGGTACCAGCCCCTCGTGTGGCAGGTACCAGCCTCTCGTGTGGCAGGTACCAGCCCCTCGTGTGGCAGGTACCAGCCCCTCGTGTGGTAGGTACCAGCCCCTCGTGTGGCAGGTACCAGCCCCTCGTGTGGCAGGTACCAGCTCCTCGTGTGGCAGGTACCAGACCTTCTAGAGGCAGGTACCAGACCTTCTAGAGGCAGGTACCAGACCTTGAAGAAGCAGGTACCAGACCTTGAAGAGGCAGGTACCAGACCTTGAAGAGGTAGGTACCAGACCTTGAAGAGGCAGGTACCAGACCCTCACCAGGCAGGTACCAGACCTTCACCAGGCAGGTACCAGACCTTCACCAGGCAGGTACCAGACCTTCAAGAGGCAGGTACCAGACCTTCACCAGGCAGGTACCAGACTTCCTCTCACCAAGCGGGGTTTCTCCCTCTCTTTAAGTCTCACTGCTCAACTCACTGCTACACTCACTGCTCAACTCACTAACCTGAAACTGCTGCACGGGATAAGCTCCCACCATCGACGCTGGCTGCTGCAGCTGTGGCATCTGTCCCGTGGGCAGCTGGGGTTGTGGTACGCCTTGCCAAGTGGGCACGCCAGCCATACCCGCCATTCTGCAACAAATACTTCAGTAACTAGTTGATCCGCTTCGTAATAACACAACCACCAATAAATAGCGGACTAACCAGTCCGTAATACAGTGCAATGCTAACACCCAACAATAGCACATAAGAATATCAGTACGGAAGAACACTGCAGGAGGCTTACTGACCCATACTTGGCAGGTCTTTCTCAAACATACTTCGTCATAAGCAGAATTTGACGGAAGAGGAAATGTTCCCCCCTCCCCATCATTTATTCTAAGGGCGGGTGCTGGGCTCCTGGGCAAGCACCTTGCTAAGTGAGTGGCACACCTTCAGGAGGAGAGTGTCGTACCTTACTTCCCCTGACACTAGTCACATCACCGACGTGGTAAGGTGACAGCGTCAAGGCCAGCGTCGAGGCCAGCATCGAGGCCAGCGTTGAGGCCAGCGTCGAGGCCAGCGTCGAGGCCAGTGGGTTAAGTTGTAATTTTTATTTTCATTAGTCTTTGAGTGTAATGTGGAGTTTTAATTAATGTCTCGGCAACGACTTTAAAAAATTCTTAGAAATTCAATGAAAGTGACCTTAATCTAATAGGATGTTTGGGTTTCAATGTTCACCTCTCTGTCTTCCCTGCAACATTGCAAAACAATGTCAATGCAGTAACAGCGCAAATGTTAAAATGAGATATTAATAGAAAATTAAAAAAAAATATATATATATATATATATATATATATATATATATATATATATATATATATATATATATATATCGTGCCGAATAAGTAAAACTGGTCAGTTAGCAAGAACTCATTTAAAATTAAATACTTCCTAAAATTTTCTCTTATTCGTTTAAAGATATATTTTTTTAATTTACGGTAATATAAAAATTAATAATTTTCTACCAAAAGAACCTTAGAAAACTTACCTAACTTTATTATAACAAGAGCAATTTAATTAACCCTAATCCAACTAAACATATTTTAGATAAGTTTACAATAACTTAATAATAAACAAACAGTGAAATATATTTTTTTCGTTAGGTTCAGAATGATTTTTGCAGAAATTATTGCATACACAAATTTTCGCTTGCCTTATTCTGTAAGCAGAGCGTTGCTATTTAAGCCAAAATCGGAAGTTTTACCTATTCGGCACGACTATATATATATATATATATATATATATATATATATATATATATATATATATATATATATATATAGGTTGGTAGACAGCAACCACCCAGGGAGGTACTACCGTCCTGCCAGGTGACTGTGAAACAGAAACCAGAAACTGTTTTACATGATGGTAGGATTGCTGGTCTCTTTTTTCTGTCTCATAAACACGCTGGATAACAGGTATATCTAGCTACTTCTACTTACACTTTAGGTCACACTACACAGGCATGCACATGCATATATATACATACACACATCTAGGTTTTTCTTCTTTTTCTTAATAGCTCTTGTTCTTTTTATTTTCTCTATTGTCCATGGGGAAGTGGAAAAGAATCTTTCCTCCGTAAGCCATGCGTGTCATATGAGGCGACTGGAATGCCGGGAGCAATAGGCTAGTAACCCCTTCTCCTGTACACATTTACTAAAAAAGAGACGAAGAGAAACTTTATAAAACTGGGTTGTTTGAATGTGTGTGGATGTAGTGTGGATGATAAGAAAGAGATGATTCTTGATGTAATGAATGAAAAGAAGTTGGATGTCCTGGCCCTAAGCGAAACAAAGCTGAAGGGGGTAGGCGAGTTTCAGTGGGGAGAAATAAATGGGATTAAGTCAGGAGTATCTGAGAGAGTTAGAGCTAAGGAAGGGGTAGCAATAATGTTGAAGGATCAGTTATGGAAGGAGAAGAGGGAATATAAATGTGTAAATTCAAGGATTATGTGGATTAAAATAAGGGTCGGATGCGAAAAGTGGGTCATAATAAGCGTGTATGCACCTGGGGAAGAGAGGAGTGTAGAGGAGAGAGAGAGATTTTGGGAGATGTTAAGCGAATGTATAGGAACTTTTGAACCAAGTGAGAGAGTAATTGTGGTAGGGGACCTAAATGCTAAAGTAGGAGAAACATGTAGAGAGGGTGTGGTAGGTAAGTTTGGGGTGCCAGGTGTAAATGATAATGGGAGCCCTTTGATTGAACTTTGTATAGAAAGGGGTTTAGTTATAGGTAATATATATTTTAAGAAGAAGAGGATAAATAAGTATACAAGATATGATGTAGGGTGTAATGACAGTAGTTTGTTGGACTACGTATTGGTAGATAAAAGACTGTTGAGTAGACTTCAGGATGTACATGTTTATAGAGGGGCCACAGATATATCAGATCACTTTTTAGTTATAGCTACAGTGGGAGTAAAAGGTAGATGGGATACTAGGAAAATATAAGCAGTAAGTAAGAGAGAGGTGAAGGTTTATAAACTAAAAGAGGAGGCAGTTAGGGTAAGATATAAACAACTATTGGAGGATAGATGGGCTAGTGAGAGTGTAGGCAATGGGGTCGAAGATGTATGGGATAGATTTAAAAATGTAGTGTTAGAGTGTTCAGCAGAAGTTTGTGGTTATAGGAGAGTGGGTGCGGGAGGGAAGAAGAGTGATTGGTGGAATGATGATGTAAAGAGAGTAGTAAGGGAGAAAAAGTTAGCATATGAGAGGTTTTTACAAAGTAGAAGTGATGCAAGGAGGTTAAGAGAGTGGTGAAGCAATGTAAAAAGAGAGCAAATGAGAGAGTGGGTGAGATGTTATCAACAAATTTTGTTGAAAATAAGAACAAGTTTTGGAGTGAGATTAATAAGTTGAGGAAGCCTAGGGAACAAATGGATTTGACAGTTAAAAATAGGAGAGGAGAGTTATTAAATGGAGAGTTAGAGGTATCGGGAAGATGGAGGGAATATTTTGAGGAGTTATTAAATGATGATGAAGACAGGGAAGCTGTGATTTCGTGTATAGGGCAAGGAGGAATAACATCTTGTAGGAGTGTGGAAGAGCCAGTTGTGAGTGTGTGGGAAGTTCGTGAGGCAGTGGGTAGAATGAAAGGGGGTAAGGCAGCTGGGATTGATGGGATAAAGATAGAAATGTTAAAAGCAGGTGGGGATATAGTTTTGGAGTGGTTGGTGCTATTATTTAATAAATGTATGGAAGAGGGTAAGGTACCTAGGGATTGGCAGAGAGCGTGTATTGTTCCTTTGTATAAAGGCAAAGGGGACAAAAGAGAGTGCAAAAATTATAGGGGAATAAGTCTGTTGAGTGTACCTGGTAAAGTGTATGGTAGAGTTATTATTGAAAAAATTAAGAGTAAGACAGAAAGCAGGATAGCAGATGAACAAGGGGCTTTAGGAAAGGTAGGGGTGTGTAGACCAAGTGTTTACAGTGAAACATATAGGTGAACAGTATTTGGATAAGGGTAAAGAGGTTTTGTGGCATTTATGGATTTGGAAAAGGCGTATGATAGGGTGGATAGGGGGCAATGTGGCAGATGTTGCAGGTGTATGGAATAGGAGGTAGGTTACTGAAAGCAGTGAAGAGTTTTTATGAGGATAGTGAGGCTCAGGTTAGTGTGTGAGGAGGGAGGGGACTATTTCCCAGTAAAAGTGGGAATTAGACAAGGATGTGTGATGTCACCGTGGTTGTTCAATATATTTATAGATGGGGTTGTAAGAGAAGTGAATGCGAGGGTCTTGGCAAGAGGTTTGGGGTTAAAAGATAAAGAATCAAATACAAAGTGGGAGTTGTCACAGTTGCTTTTGCTGATGACACTGTGCTTTTGGGAGATTCTGAAGAGAAGTTGCAGAGGTTGGTGGATGAATTTGGTAGGGTGTGTAAAAGAAGAAAATTGAAGGTGAATATAGGAAAGAGTAAGGTGATGAGGATAACAAAAGATTAGGTGACGAAAGATTGGATATCAGATTAGAGGGAGAGAGTATGGAGGAGGTGAATGTATTCAGATATTTGGGAGTGGACATGTCAGCAGATGGGTCTATGAAGGATGAGGTGAATCATAGAATTGATGAGGGAAAAGGGTGAGTGGAGCACTTCGGAGTCTGTGGAGACAAAGAACTTTGTCCATGGAAGTAAAAGAGGGAATGTATGAGAGTATAGTTATACCAACACTCTTATATGGGTGTGAAGCATGGGTGATGAATGTTGCAACGAGGAGAAGGCTGGAGCAGTGGAGATGTCATGTCTGAGGTCAATGTGTGGTGTGAATATAATGCAGAGAATTCGGAGTTTGGAAATTAGGAGGAGGTGGGATTACCAAAACTATTATCCAGAGAGCTGAGGAGGGTTGTTGAGGTGGTTCAGACATGTAGAGAGAATGGAACGAGACAGAATGACTTCGAGAGTGTATAAATCTGTAGTGGAGGGAAGGCGGGTAGGGGTCGGCCTAGGAAAGGCTGGAGGGAGGGGTAAAGGAGGTTTTGTGTGCGAGGGCTTGGATTTCCAGCAAGCATGCATGAGCGTATTTGATAGGAGTGAATGGAGACAAATGGTTTTAATACTTGACGTGCTGTTGGAGTGTGAGCAAAGTAACATTTATGAAGGATTCAGGGAAACCGGCAGGCCGGACTTGAGTCCTGGAGATGGGAAGTACAGTGTCTGCACTCTGAAGGAGGTGTTAATGTTGCAGTTTATAACTGTAGTGTAAAGCACCCCTCTGGCAAGACAGTGATGGAGTGAATGATGATGAAAGTTTTTCTTTTTCGGGCCATCCTGCCTTGGTGGGAATCGGCCGATGTGTTAATAAAAAAAAATAATAATAAAAAATATATATATTATAGCAAAATTTAGCTTTCGAAAACTGGTGAAAATGCAAGAAAGTTAAACCAGTGTTTAATTTTACCCAAAAAGAAATGTAAACTGACTAAGAATAATCTGTGAAGTCGAATATAAAAATTTTACTTCGATGGAAAAAGTAGGAAAATAAATGTTATGTATGCACATATAATAAGGACAAATCCTGAAAGACGAGAGGAACTACATATACATGACAGTGGGAACACCACCATGTTGACCCCAGCAGCCACCACAGTACTGGAGGGAACTGCAACACGTCAACCAGGAGTCGTATTACAAGATGATAAATGCAACACTTGTGCAACATTTGGGTATCTTTATTCTGACTAGTATAAGGGAACTAGTCTAACTTTCCTAGTTTCCTGAGATTGTCAGAATAAACAAGAGTCAAGAACGCACTGGTCACTACTGTCCCTTTGTCTTTCAATGATAAGGAGGCAACACCCTCTTGACACACATGTCTTGTCTGTTCCTTGAAGCAATCTGAGGCCCGCCGCTCTCTTCTCCCTCCAGTTCATCATCCTCACAAATATGCTGAACTCAGCTTTATATACCTTCCTTACTACACTGTGCAATCAGAATTAACACAAGAGTGTAGGTTTCTTGTTATTTAGCTGTAGACCAGAAGTCATAATAGTCCCAACTTGTAGATCAAGTGGGGCACAGGTTTTCTCTTAATTTTCCTGCATGGGGAAAAGAGTACTTACGCTCATTTAACCCCCATTGTGTAGTTGATCAGAAATTCTAAGAAGGAGAGAGCCATGCATGGAGATGCCTGGTACACATGGTGTTCTAAGAAGGATGTTTGTGAGGAAGGAAGACTCCACTAGCCCCTTCCAGGTGGGCTAAGCCCCTTTGAGGGCTGAAAGGGGCTGAAGGCTGAGGGATACCCCATCCCTTTTACTCGAGATGTTTCTCCACACCAGTTTTACCTATTCGGCAAGACACACACACACACATATATATATATATATATATATATATATATATATATATATATATATATATATATATATATATATATATTGTTAATATATATTGTTAAAGTTAGGTTAGGGTGTGTGGAGAGAGGAGATTACTTCCGGTAAAAGTAGGTCTTAGACAGGGTTGTGTAATGTCACCATGGTTGTTTAATATATTTATAGATGGGGTTGTAAAAGAAGTAAATGCTAGGTGTTGGGGAGAGGGTGATTAAATTATGGAGAATTAAATGCAAATGGGAGTTGACACAGTTACTTTTTGCTGATGATACTGTGCTTATGGGAGATTCTAAAGAAAAGTTGCAAAGGTTAGTGGACGAGTTTGGAGAGTGTGTAAAGGTAGAAAGTTAAAAGTGAACATAGATAAGAGTAAGGTGATGAGGGTATCAAACGATTTAAATAAAGAAAATTGGATATCACATTGGAGAGAGGGATTATGAAGAAGTAAATGTTTTCAGATATTTGGGAGTTGATGTGTCAGCAGATGGGTTTATGAAGGATGAGGTAAACCATAGAATTGATGAAGGAAAAAAGGTAGTGGTGCATTGAGGTATCTGTGGAGACAAAAACGTTATCCATGGAGGCAAAGAAGGAATGTCGAAAGTATAGTGGTACAACACTCTTATATGGGTGTGAAGCATGGGTTGCAAATGCTGCAGCGAGGAGGAGGCTGGAGGCAGTGGAGATGTCCTGTCTAAGGGCAATGTGTGAGTGTAAATATTATGCAGAAAATTCGGAATGTGAAATTAGGAGAAGGTGTGGAGTTACTAAAAGTATTTGTCAGAGGGCTGAAGAGGGTTGTTGAGGTGGTTTGGTCATTTAGAGAGAATGGATCAAAGTAGAATGACTTGGAGAGCGTATAAATCTGTAGGGAAGGAAGGCGGGGTAGGGGTCGTCCCTAGAAAGGTTGGAGGGAAGGGGTAAAGGAGGTTTTGTGGCAGAGGGCTGGACTTCCAGCAAGCATGTGTGAGCGTGTTAGATAGGAGTGAATGGAGACGAATGGTTTTTGGGGCCTGACGAGCTGTTGGGTGGAGCAGGGTAACATTGTGTGAAGGGATTCAGGGAAACCAGTTAATTGATTTAGTTGGACTTGAGTCCTGGAAATGGGAAGTACAATGCCTGCACTTTAAAGGAGGGTCTGAGATAGTGACAGCTGGGAGGGACTTTTCTCAGCTGTAGTATCTGAGCTCCTGCAAAGACAGTGATTATGTATGAGTGTGGTGAAAGTGTTGAATGATGATGAAAGTATTTTCTTTTGGGATTTTCTTTCTTTTGGGTCACCCTGCCTCAGTGGGAGACGGCCTGACTGTTGAAAAAAAAAAAAAATATATATATTGTGTTGTAACCACGAACGAGTGGTATTTAATCAATAACAACACTGCGACTAGCCGGGAATTGAACCAGTGTTGTTTTAGCCTTTAACGGTAGCGAAAATTCCACGACGCTCTAAACCATGAGATTGTATGGTCCTGTGTGTGTATGTATGAATATATATATATATATATATATATATATATATATATATATATATGATACTATTTATATTAATTTTTGCATTATAAAGTTAAGTTTATCTATGGAATACCTATTTTTTCTATTAATTCTTATTCTAATGAACAATTAGCCAAACAGATACTCGTAATGGAACCGATAAAGCCTTTGGGTTTTGTGCAGTGATGGACAGCCTGGTCCTTTCACAGCCAACGATACTCGACGCTGGAACACAAAAGCATCTTGTTAGTTGTGAATGTGATGTAGGACAGCCTGGTCTGTTCCGGCTGGTGGAGAGCACTACTGGCTCTCTCCGGTGAGCTGGATGCTTCAGGACCATCAGTGTCCGCTCCTTACTCCTTCCACCTTGGTTATGGCTTCATCTCACAGGTGGGGATGCTTACACAAGTTCCATATCTATCAGTGTCAGACTTCAGTGTGGTGCTGGTGGGAAGGGGTAGGTGGTGGTGGTGGTGTGGTGGTGGTGGTGGTGGTGGTGGGTGGTGGTGGTGGTGGTGGTGGTGGTGGTGGTGGTGGTGGTGGTGGTGGTGGTGGTGTGTGGTGGTGGTGGTGTGTGGTGGTGGTGGTGGTGGTGGTGGTGGTGGTGGTGGTGGTGGTGGTGGTGTGTGTGGTGGTGGTGGTGGTGGTGGTGGTGGTGGTGGTGGTGGTGGTGTGGTGGTGGGTGGTGGTGGTGTGTGGTGGTGTGTGGTGGTGGTGGTGGGGGTGGTGGTGGTGGTGGTGGTGGTGGTGGTGGTGGTGGTGGTGGTGTGTGGTGGTGTGTGTGGTGGTGGTGTGTGGTGGTGGTGGTGTGTGGGGTGGTGGTGTGTGGGGGTGGTGGTGTGTGGGGGTGGTGGTGTGTGGGGGTGTGGGGTGGGGTTGGGGTGTGGGGGTGGGGGGTGTGGGGGGTGTGGTGGTGGTGTGGTGGTGGTAGTGGTGGTGGTGGTGGTCAATCAGCCCATGCTGGGCAGGACCTTCTCATACCCACATATTCTCACTCCAGCTCACTAAGATGGGTACACGTTCACAATTTAACGTTGCAATAAGAGTGTACCCCAGGTGACATTAATTCGCAAATGATGGAGGTTTCTGACGTGGGTGACACTGTTGGAGAGACTGATGAATGATTCATTAACTCTTCTTTTTCTGTGTCCGTCATCTGTTTTGGCCATAAGTGGTGCATCATTTCAGTTCATCAAGTGATTGTGAAAATTACTGTGTGTTGTGTAGGCATTGCTAAGATTGTCCATTATGCTGACATATTTGTGTTCGGAGACATGTTTGTGGAGTTCCTTGGATGTCTCGCCAATGTAGACTTTGTCGCAGTTATTGCATGGGATTGTGAATACTACTCCTGCAGTAGCTGAGTTATATTGGGGTGTTTCTGCCTCGTAACGTCTTTGGTTGTATTAAATAAAGTGGTGGCTATGTTGGGTTTGCATTTGGAAAATATCTTTAAGGTGTGTTTCGCAATTCAGATATTGGGGAATACTGTGTATTTCTAATCATGGCATCAGGTCAGGGCGAATTGCTCAAGGAATTGCTTACTGGAGATGAGCTTTTAGTAAAATATCTGTGACAACACAGCATTTAGTTTTGGTGTCGTGGTGTGAGTGGAAATGGGAAGATCGTGTTGGTTGGTGGGTTTCCAATAATTTTTTTGAAGCCAATTTCACTGCCAAGATTTGCAGAACAAAACATCAAAGAGGACGAGTGTCACTGGTTTCCTTCTCGAGTGTAAACTGAATGTAAGGTCCAACCTTATTAAGTTTGCACTGGAAGTAGAGGCATTAGATCTTCTCAGAGTAATGAAGAGTATGTCGTTCACGTAAAGAAGCCAAATAACAAAAGAGGGAATAGTGGGGGAGGTAAAATGTTTAGCTTCAAGACTTTTCATGTAGAGGTTTGCCACGACAGCACTTAGTGGACAATCCAAAGATAATCCAGAGCTGTTGGAAAAGGGTCTTCGAAGGAGAAGCAATTGAAACCGATGTAGAATTCAGTAAGGTCTACGAAGTCGCTGGCGGGCAGAGGTAGGTCGCGGGAGTCTTCAAGTTTCCAGTGTAGGAGACTGATAGTTTGTGAGGTGGGTACTGGGTGAGAAGGGAAGTCCAGTACAGCCTTGATGTTGTGGATGTCCTTGAGATCTCTAGTGTTGGGATGTGTGAGACTGATGGTGCCCAAGAGTTAGACCAGGTGTTTAGCCAGAGTGTCTTGAAAATGCCTTAATCACTATCTCCAACAATTTCAACCAAAACACCGATTTCTAGAACTTAGCTGAACCTCGTGTAAAAAATACTACTTGGACACTTGGGAATAAATGTGACCTACTTCACTTGCTCTTCACCTCACCGATACTCAATGTTTATGTTCACCTCTAAGTTTAATTGATTGTGACTATAAAGCCCACTGCTCGGGCAAAACGTCTTCAGTAAATGAGTCTACAGTAATGCATTAATGTATCTTTAACACCAGCACTAAGATATACAGCGTTCAACCGTAAAGCCAGATTTAAGATTTTTTTTTTGCCAGCAAGTTGCAAGGCAGCCAAACACACACTTGGATAGACATTCAAGAGTAAATAATGATAACTGTTAAAGGAAATCTCCATCAATTTTTTATTAGAATGTACCTGTGTGGGAAGTGCCTGTGTAGGAAACACCTGTGTGGGAAGTACCCGTGTAAGAAATATTTACGTGATCAGTAACAGTGAAAAAAAGCCTTGTATGGGGCACCTGTGTGTGGAGCACCTATGTATGGAATACCTGTGTGTAGAGCACCTGTGTGAAAAGTACCACTGTGGGAAGTCCCCATGAAGTACCTCCATGAGAAGTATTCACCAGCCACGTGTATAATAATGGATCATCAGTGTCATGAATCACTTGTCAGTAGCAGAAGGCAACCCGCGCCTTACAAATACAAGCAACAGTTCTTCTGTATATTTCGATCTGTGTGTGATGCATCGGAGGTCTGGTTCCCGGCACTGTGTTCATGATACAAGAGTAGTTAGTCTCTTGAAGGTGTTGGTTGTTCCAATTTCCTGGAGTGTGGACTAGACCCTGACCCTTAGCCCCACATGAGGCCCTGTAACCCCTGAATCTCACCTTTATGCCTCGACCATGTGACAAGCAGCCATTCCGCTTCCCGTGAGAGGGACTTCACGACCCTTAAGTAGGAGAGATAGATCCGTAGAGAGGCAGCAGACAGGAATAGCTGAGGATGGTTGGTCTTGGGCCTCCGACTAGGCTGGTGTAACCTCAGTCCCATTTTTTTTTTTGTCTTCGTGTGAATTTTCTTCTACCCTTAACTTGTAATAATATTGGTAGAATTACCGACAATATGTTAAGTAAAAGGACACAAATGCACAGGACATTTATGGCACGCTCAGATTCTAGCGACAGTTAATGGACACAGTTGGCTTATACTCTCAAAGGTGTACTAGGTGGTGAGGATAGGATACAGTGCTAGTATATATCAATAGGTGAACAATCAATATGCACATGAGTAAAAGAGTGATAAAACAAATACTTGGGTAGTATAACAAGTATTTGTTTTATCACCTTACTCATGTGCATATTGATTGTTCTACCATGTATTACTACTACTACTACTTATCACTACTACCTCGACCACCACTAGTATTTCACCTCACTTTGAGTATATAATAGCCCACTGTGTCCATGTAACGCTTGTAACGGCTTGAGAAAGCTCCTGGAGAGCGAAACGTTGCCACAATAAAATGTCACATTAGTTGCATTTGTGTCCTTTTACTTAACATACCCTTAACTTGTACATTTATTCCAGCAACGGTGAAGACAACTTTCCTATGCAACAATTTTTTCAGACTCTTATGCCTTCTGCAACTTGCACGTTCACTAGTGCCATCAGAACGACATTTACATCCTGCCACACATTCGTAGCTTCTTACAGACCAGGTCAAGACTCACAGTGCATAGAAGAGCCCAGCATTTTCCTAGCTTTAAATGGCTACCATGTTTCCTCCTCCATCAAGCTCTCAGTGCCTTATCTTATGAACAAAAAAAAAGATCAATATGTAAAGCTAGTTCTTGGACACCTGCTTTGACGGTAATTAATGATATCAGTGTTACCAGCACACCATGCCAGGGTAACCTTACACATTTATCAGACGCACTACCACAACTACCAGACACAATTACCAAAACTACTACTACGTACACCACTACACTTACCGCAGCTAATAGAGACACTACCACAAGTGCTTCAAATAACACCAAACTTACCACAAGTACTACAGATGCTACAAGAGTTACAATAGTCACTACTGATACTACCACAACTATCCATCTACTAAGAACTCTAGCACAACCACCATAGACACCACAACAACAACTACTACTACTACTACTAAATAACATTACCAGATCTATTACAGATACTTCCACACTTATCACTGTCACCACACACTCTGACATCTGCAGACACTACCACTCCCACAGCTGCTAAAGACAGACTACCACAACAACCACACTTACTACCACACTCACCACAACCACCAGTTTACTACCACGCTCACAACAACCACTACATACCACAATCATCACATGCACTTCCACAACTGCTCCGTCAGGGCCCATGTAGAAGGAAATCAGTGATCAACAGTAAAGAGGAACGGCCAGGTGAGAGACTACCTCCTGCAACCAGAATTAGCAGAGTACCGATAGGTGAGTGCACACACGTGCACATACACACATACACACACACTCACACACAACAATTAGGTGAGTACACACATACACATACATACACACACACAAGTGCAAAGTTATGAAGATTGGGGAAAGGCAAAGAAGACCACAGACGGAGTATAGTCTAGGGGGCCAGCGCCTACAAACCTCACTCAAGGAAAAGAATCTTGGGGTGAGTATAACACCAGGCACATCTCCTGAGGCGCACATCAACCAAATAACTGCTGCAGCATACGGACGCCTGGCAAACCTAAGAACAGCATTCCGACATCTTAACAAGGAGTCATTCAGGACCCTGTACACTGTGTACGTTAGGCCCATACTGGAGTATGCAGCGCCAGTTTGGAACCCTCACCTAGCCAAGCATGTAAGGAAGCTAGAAAAAGTGCAGAGGTTTGCAACAAGACTAGTCCCGGAGCTAAGGGGTATGTCCTACGAGGAGAGGTTAAGGGAAATCGACCTGACGACACTGGAAGACAGGAGAGATAGAGGGGATATGATAACGACATATAAAATACTGACAGAGACAGAAGGTTCCAGAGATGGGACACAGCAACAAGGGGTCACAGTTGGAAGTTGAAGACTCAGATGAACCACAGGGATGTTAGGAAGTATTTCTTCAGTCACAGAGTTGTCAGGAAGTGGAATAGTCTGGGAAGTGATGTAGTGGAGGCGGGATCCATACATAGCTTTAAGGAGAGGTATGATAAAGCTCATGGAGCGGGTAGAGTGACCGAGTAGCGGCCAGTGAAGAGGCGGGGCCAGGAGCTGTGACTCGACCCCTGCAGCCACAACTAGGTGAGTGTACACACACACACACACACACACATGCGCGCGCGCGAGCAATCGGTGAAATGGGCTGGTAAGGGATCAGAGGCTGGGCCAAGAGCTACGAATCAATACATGCAAATAACTAGGCTAGAGCATATATACACACACTGTCTCTGTCTGCGTGTGTCTCTCTGTGTCTCATTTGCTGATCAGGTATTTAAAGAAACTTAGAGAATGTCACTGAGGTGGAAGGAGACTGGTGTCAAGAGGTGAATGTGGAGCTACCAGGAGAGTCTACAGGAGCTGAACAACATAACTTGAGAGGACGATCCAGGAGACACATGGAATCCAGTAATCAAAGTAAAGACACTGAGAGCTTGCTAGGGGAGGCAAGGACAGGCTAAAGAGCGAGGGTCGGGAAAGAGCGGGACTGCGTGTTAAGGGGAGTAGTAGTAGTAGTAGTAGTAGTAATAATAGTAATAATAGTAGTAGTAGTAGTAGTAGTAGTAGTAGTAGTAGTAGAGTAGAGTAGTAGTAGTAGTAGAGCAGAGCAGTAGTAGCAGCAGAGCAGCAGCAGCAGCAGCAGCAGCAGCAGCAGCAGCAGCAGCAGCAGCAGCAGCAGCAGCAGCAGCAGCAGCAGCAGCAGCAGCAGCAGCAGCAGCAGAGCAGCAGCAGCAGCAGCAGCAGCAGCAGCAGCAGCAGCAGAGCAGCAGCAGCAGCAGTAGTAGAGTAGTAGTAGTAGTAGTAGTAGTAGTAGTAGTAGAGTAGTGGTCAGTCAGAGTAGAAGACTAGATGAGCAGTAGAGAAGAGTACTAACAGTTCTTGGCAGTCAGAGTGGAATGACTTAGATGGGCAGGTAAGGAAAAACGCTACACACAGTTTTGGGGATGGACACGACCTGGCCATGAGGATGAACACACAACCCATGTTAGTAACGATGACCAGGAGCGGTACGACCTGCAGTCGATATGACACATACATGACACAGACCAACACAAGTAACTATGACCAAAACAACACACACGTAACTATGACCAACACACGTAACTATGACCAACACAACACACGTAACTATGACCAACACAACACACGTAACTATGACCAACACAACACACACGTAACTATGACCAACACAACACACGTAACTATGACCAACACAACACACGTAACTATGACCAACACAACACACGTAACTATGACCAACACAACACACGTAACTATGACCAACACAACACACGTAACTATGACCAACACAACACACGTAACTATGACCAACACAACACACACGTAACTATGATCAACACAACACACGTAACTATGACCAACACAACACACACGTAACTATGACCAACACAACACACACGTAACTATGACCAACACAACACACGTAACTATGACCAACACAACACACACGTAACTATGACCAACACAACACACACGTAACTATGACAAACACAACACACGTAACTATGACCAACACAACACACGTAACTATGACCAACACAACACACGTAACTATGACCAACACAACACACTTAACTATGACCAACACAACACACGTAACTATGACCAACACAACACACGTAACTATGACCAACACAACACAGTAACTATGACCAACAAACACACACGAACTATGACCAACACACGTAACTATAACAATACAACACACGTAACTATGACCAACAAACACACACGTAACTATGACCAACACAAACTACATCAACTATGACCAACACAACACACGTAATTGTGACCAACACAACACAACACACACGTAACTATGACCAACACAACACACAAGTAACTATGACCAACACAACACAAGTAACTATGACCAACACAACACACGTAACTATGACCAACACAACACACGTAACTATGACCAACACAACACACGTAACTATGACCAACAGAACATACGTAAGTATGACCAACACAACACACACGTAACTATGACCAACACAACACAACACACACGTAACTATGACCAACACAACACACGTAACTATGACCAACACAACACACGTAACTATGACCAACACAACACACACGTAACTATGACTAATACAACACACGTAACTATGACCAACACAACACACGTAACTATGACCAACACAACACACGTAACTATGACTAACACAACACAAGTAACTATGACCAACACAACACACACGTAACTATGACCAACACAACACACACGTAACTATGACCAACACAACACACGTAACTATGACCAACACAACACACACGTAACTATGACCAACACAACACACGTAACTATGACCAACACAACACACAAGTAACTATGACCAACACAACACAAGTAACTATGACCAACACAACACACACGTAACTGTGGCCAAAACAACACAACACACATGTAACTATGACCAACACAACACACACGTAACTATGACCAACACAATACACACGTAACTATGACCAACACAACACACACGTAACTATGACCAACACAACACGCGTAATTGTGACCAATACAACACAACACAGACCAAACCTATATTTTAGACATTCTGATTTTGTTTCGACCTCATTAATTTTACATTAAAACCTAAAAAACTACTCTTTAAAAATACATCCCAGTGAGGTAAAGAGGGAAGAAGAGGTCACATTATATGCAGCGAAGACATGGAAGCAGAAGGTCAGGTCACAAATGTCTTCATACAGTCTGGTGGGAAGGTCACCTAGCAGTAAGGCTGCCAGAGGTTTCTCTGTCCTTAAAATGATTTGATTCTGATTGGTGATATGTTGTGCCATGTTGATGGCTGCTTCCAAGCATCTCCTCTTCACTCTGTCATCCTCTGTTAAGGTAGATTTGTACTTTTCCCATTCCATTGCATGTGTATCTATGTATAGGGTCATCATTGTTGGTGAGATTTAGATATATTATAAACTGGATTGATTGTGTTCTGGAGACGGATTGTGATTGTGTTCTGGAGACGGATTGTGATTGTGTTCTGGAGACGGATAATAAGGAATGGAAGAGAATCATCTTATTTCTTCTTCAGCAGTGAACTGGATGAACAGTTCCATCACACTGTTGTGGGTCTGTTCACGTTCATAATACCAGAGCTTGATGATGTGTATGTTATATACAAAGCACAACCATTCAGTATTGTCATAGGTTTTCCCTATGAGTGAGGTGACAGTGAATTTCTACATGGAACACCTGGCAACACAACTTCTGACATTATCCTTACAATCATCACTGGTTGTGCTACATAAATGGCATACACAAAGAAACTCTCAGACATTCCAAAGTTGGAGAGTTCTGCAGCACACTCAAGACAGTGGAACTTTCAATCCAGTTAATTCTTGAGGAAATTGTGGATGACTTCCTCCCCTTACTTAATATTTTTCTCCTAAAATATAATCACCTTTTCAGATGCAGAGTGTACCAAATACCCACCAGCAAACAGGACCAAACATTCATATTTATAGGCTTCCTCCCGGCCTTCAGGATTTACAGCAGCGAGCGTCTGGAAGAATGTTGTTTCACTTACGACACCTCTTTTTTCAAATTTCCGTTATTTCGTTCTCGGCTGAAGATGCAGAGCATAACACATTGTGTCATAATCTAAGCAAAGCACCATTCTTCCCACCAGTCAAACAACCGTCCACATCACATCTCTCCGGAAGTCCATCATCGATTTTGCAGCAATAACGTCAAAATCCACCAAGGACATCACTTGCTCACAACCTCCACAATTCATCCCACAACACAGCGCCATCTACACCATTTCTCGTGAAGGGTGTCACTACACGTAGACTTGATGTCAGACTTCAGCAACACAAATACAAATGTAGGACCCATAAAACAAACAACGCATTTTCCACACAGAGAAACTCGTACACCTCATGACGCGAGACAAGACCAAACTCAACAAAGGATGATAGGCTTAGAAGTGTCTGGAAGCAGTCGTCATGAAGTACTTAACACCACCGAGCAGAATCAGGGTGCTTGAATGCTAGCAAAATATCTTTCATTCTTATTGCTAGGCAACCTTTACCAAAACACACACACACACACACACACACACACACGGGGCCAGGAGCTGAGTCTCGAACCCTGCAACCACAATTAGGTGAGTACACACACACTTACACATACCGTGATTGTGGTGTGTGTCTTGGATCAATCCCTCTAGAATTTTTCAGATATAGATTATGAAGTACCTTTTACCCTAACATTCTAAGGAGTAAAGTTCAAGGAACTTCAAGTAGTTCAGAAGTTTGACTTGAAGACGGCATTCCAGCCTGGAGAGAACATGTGATGTGAAGATTATCATCACTGAACGTTACTAGTTACGCAGCTTTTCATTTCACTTGCGGTAGCAATAATAATAATATTGTTGTAATACTTGAAGGTGAGATCTTCTGACATCATAACCTCCAAGTTTCACATACCGAACTTTAGCCCTATTTCATGATTAGAGTTTGTCCTCTATTGCGTTTCAGTCTTCATTTCGTCCTGTCTTCCATAACGGAACAGCTGAAACTTGTTCTCACTGAATATCGTGTTGTTGTCTGAGACTCATTGCAAGACTTTATTTATATTCCTTGAAGATTCGTTGTCTTCTACGGACGCCTCTCGGAGATTTTTTGTAACATCAGCAAAGAATGTTGCTGTGCTGTGATTTCAGGCCTCGTCTTTGGCAGATATAAGAATGAGAAACAGAGGTGGGACGAGTATTGTGCCTTGAGGAACAGAGCCTTTCACTGTGGCAGCCTCTGACTGTACATTTCACGAGCACTTTGTTAGTCTTCCGGTGCATCCAAGAGCATGCCATAATGGTCTTATAATTGTGAAAGGCAGGAGAGGCGTGTTTGAATCCCATGAGTTTTTTAACTGTTCAATTATTGTCTCCGTGTGACTGGCGATTTTAATTCTTAGGACTCTTTCAAAGATTTTGGTAATGTGATAGGTTAGTACTCCTGGTCTATAGATTTTCAATATTGCTTTACTGCCACCTTTGTGAAGTGGAGAAATATCATTGGTTTCTAATGACACCTGTGCTTAGGCTCTTTCTCTATAAAATACTAAAGGCCTGAAAGAGCAGTTCCTTGCAATTTTTTATTAATATGGAGTTCCCCGAGTCTGAGCCTGGGGCAAAATGTATGGGCATGCTGTCGATAGCTTCTTTAAGGTCAACTGGAGATGTCAGGCTGTGTTTTGAATCTGATTCGTGAAAAAAAATCATTAGGGTCATCTATCTGTAGTCAGGTGAGTGCTTCACTAAACACAGAGTCGTATTGTGACTTAAGTATTTCAATCATTTCCTCAGTGTATGTTCCATCTCTTTTAAGTAAACTCCTGTACTGAATGTGGTTGTCGCCCTGGATTTTATGCACGAGAACGAGGAGAAGCATTTGGTATTTCTTCTAAATTCATTTAATATCTCTTTGCTCTGCTCTCTATCTCTCAACTCCGTACTGAATGTGTTGTCGCCTGGATTTTGCACGAGAACGAGGAGAAGCATTTGGTATTTCTTCTAAATTCATTTAATATCTCTTTGCTCTCTCTGTCTCTCCTGGACTCTGTCTGCTGCAACCAGATTGTTGCTCTCTCTGTCTCTCCTGGACTCTGTCTGCTGCAACCAGATTGTGCGCAATGTTCTCCCTTTACCTAACCAACGTTTCCTGTCCTGTAAGCAACACAACACACCTAGGATGAGTGAGCAAACAACACACACACACACACACACACCTACACACACACACACACCTACACACACACACACACACACACACACACACACACACACACACACACACACACCTACACACGTTTAATGACTAGAGAAGAATTTGATATGTTTAGAGGATTATTATAAATACAGTTATGTTGCATTTTCAACACTGGAGAAAGAAAGAGAACAGCAGATGGTGAAGTACAGAAACGTATTGGTACATAAAATGAAAAAAAGGAGGTAGACTGTTGCGAGAAATAGTGGAGACAAACATGACATTATTACTTATAAATTTGGAAAAAAAATTGTTTTGCATAAAAAAATAGAAAATTGGACACTTACTTTAGAATGGTAGTAAATAAAGTATATATAACTATGACGAACGCAACATACACACACACAGACACACACACACACACACACAAACACACACACACACACACACACAGTCTCGGGTTCAGGAAGTGAGACTCGACCCCTGCAACCACATATAGGTGAGTATGTTAGACTACGACCAGCACAAAGCACACCACGACTAAGGCTATACAATACACATACAATACACATACAATACACATACACAACACACACCAACCCCAACACCTTCAAACTTTTTTTAATAGATTCATTGATTAATGATTTTATCATTGATATGTTAAGAGGTGATGACTGTTGACTGTGCGGGTACCAGCAGCAGGTAGTCGATGGTGTGAAGACTGTGATGACTGACTGGTCGAGCACTGAACGTGTCCACACATGTGTACCAGACACAGTTAAACCTCTCTCGTGGTGACCTCAAGAGTAGTATTAGTATATATTTATGTTTAAATGTGGTCAAAGATACATCCAGCAGTGGCCCTGGGGGGGGGGGTAGCACCCCAGGCACAGCACTGGGGGAGAGGGAGGGAGTGGGGTGTTGAGAGTGTCAGCACTGGGGGAGAGGGAGGGACTGAGGTGTTGAGTGTCAGCACTGGGTGAGAGGGAGAGAGTGGGGTGTCGAGTGTCAGCACTGGGGGAGAGGGAGGGAGTGGGGTGTCGAGTGTCAGCACTGGGGGAGAGGGAGGGACTGAAGTGTTGAGTGTCAGCACTGGGTGAGAGGGAGAGAGTGGGGTGTCGAGTGTCAGCACTGGGGAGAGGGAGGGAGTGGGCTGTCGAGTGTCAGCACTGGGGAGAGGGAGAGAGTGGGGTGTCGAGAGTGTCAGCACTGGGGAGAGGGAGGGACTGAGGTGTTGAGTGTCAGCACTGGGGAGAGGGAGAGAGTGGGGTGTCGAGAGTGTCAGCACTGGGGGAGAGGGAGGGAGTGGGGTGTCGAGTGTCAGCACTGGGGAGAGGGAGGAAGTGGGGTGTCGAGAGTGTCAGCACTGGGGGAGAGGGAGGGAGTGGGGTGTCGAGTGTCAGCACTGGGGGAGAGGGAGGGAGTGGGGTGTCGAGAGTGTCAGCACTGGGGGAGAGGAGGGAGGGAGGGAGTGGGGTGTCGAGTGTCAGCACTGGGGAGAGGGAGGGACTGGGGTGTTGAGAGTGTCAGCACTGGGGAGAGGGAGGGACTGGGGTGTTGAGTGTCAGCACTGGGGAGAGGGAGGGAGTGGGGTGTCGAGAGTGTCAGCACTGGGGAGAGGAGGAGGGAGTGGGGTGTCGAGAGTGTCAGCACTGGTGGAGAGGGAGGAAGTGGGGTGTCGAGAGTGTCAGCACTGGGGGAGAGGGAGGGAGTGGGGTGTCGAGTGTCAGCACTGGTGGAGAGGAGGAAGTGGGGTGTCGAGTGTCAGCACTGGGGAGAGGGAGGAAGTGGGGTGTCGAGAGTGTCAGCACTGGTGGAGAGGGAGGAAGTGGGGTGTCGAGAGTGTCAGCACTGGGGAGAGGGAGGGAGTGGGGTGTCGAGGTCAGCACTGGGGAGAGGGAGGAAGTGGGGTGTCGAGAGTGTCAGCACTGGTGGAGAGGGAGGGAGTGGGGTGTCGAGAGTGTCAGCACTGGTGGAGAGGGAGGAAGTGGGGTGTCGAGAGTGTCAGCACTGGGGGAGAGGGAGGGAGTGGGGTGTCGAGAGTGTCAGCACTCAAGCTTGGTATGTGTTGCGTCTCATGTACAAGATACATCTCAACTACTCAACATCTACACATGTTATATTACCCAGGGTGCCACTCAGCCTATAAAACAAAACAAAAAAAGGTGAAGGCGGCCATCACCCAGCAGGAAAGCCCCTCGCCCCCACACCCCACGCGACCACCTATGTGACCTTGGGAAGGTCACAAGACACACAGGTGATGGCGTGGGGGCCGGTGTGGCCGCTCGGGTGTGAGCCCTACGGGGCCTGGGAAGGAACCCCCCAGACAAGATGCAACAGAAGAGGGAGACATAGAGCTAGGTCCTACCCCTGTTGGTAGCCATACTGTCCGTAGGCGAAGCCTTGCATGCCCAGGAACTGTTGGCCTTGCACTTGGGGCGGGTAGCCCTGAGGGTACCAGTAGCCCATCTGTCCCGCGTAGTTGTACGGGTACTGCGACCCCGGCAGCGGCTGCAAAGACAAGCATTCGGACACATCGGTGAGCGTCTGAAAGACAGAGAAGGGGAGCCACTGACACAGAGCACGCCACGACGGCCCCGCTGCCCTGCCACCACCTCCACCAGCCGCCACCAAGGCACTTCAAGCAGTGGTACATGAATGGTATATTATACCGACGAGATGAAGAATTAGACACATGATACCCAAATGTTGCACATGTGTCTAATTCTTCACCTCAAGCAGTGCTTACCTCTGCTGTCCTCGGTGTCAGCAGCGGCCGTGTCAGCTGACGCACAGGGCACGGCGCTGACGTGTCAGGGACACCTACCATGCATTATGTCACTTAATTATCTATCATTCACTTATTTACTAATAGATCCCTGACACGTTCCGCTAAGTATCTCTACAATATCTAAGTGATTAAATATGTACAGCATTATTTATACATCTACTACGTCACATGACATGTGACGGACAATGGATAATGGACAACTAGGAATTACATTAAGTACAATAAGCGTACTCTGCCTACCCTCAGGGTGTAACACTCTGGCTACAGCTACCAGTTATAACAAGACTCATACACTCTACAATACAGACACGCCTGAAACACCTAGGACATTTTAATAGGAGATATTTCGCCTACTAGGGAGGGGGGCGCTTTATCAATCCAGTCAGCAGTGGATTAATGAAGCTCTCAGTGGGCGAAACGTCTCCTGGAAAAATATATTAAGTGTTGCACATATATCTTTATTGCACAAGTGGAACTCAACAAGTACGTGTCAACTACTTGTGAAGGTGATGTGAGAGTTGTAAGTGAGATCAGATGAGAACTCTACTTTGTGAGTGGTTTATATGGCACTTGTGACGCTGTTATGACTGGCCAACTCTCTACAAATGAGGCAAAGAAAAAGCAAAAATAAACTTTTATTAGAGAATCGTGTGCTCAACTATGGGTTTTAAATCCTAGAGAAGAACACATAACACGAGCTTGCATACCCCGTCACAGTATGTGAAGTGCTGCAAGATACTTGAGCCCATTAGAGCAAGTGTCAGACCATGGGTTCTGAATTCGAGTTATACAAGAGGTGAGGCGATACTGAATACGACCTAATTTTTTTTTTTTTTTTTTTGGGGGGGGGGGTTAGTTTAACTTTCTTTTCTATGCCTCTGTAATTTGTTCTGTATTTCTGTTCCACAATATGTGGTGCACGATTCTGTCCTGGTGTGCGACACGCGCACTAGCGTATTCGTGTTCCTGAATTCTGGTGTGGATACTACGTGCAGTTTCACCTATGAAATTTTATCACATGATGCACAGGGGATGGTGTGGTGGGCGTATATGTCACCTGGTGGGGATACAAGGTGATCCATCAACTACTCTCGCCGTGTCGGGGATTAGTTAAGCGTTTCGTCTGCATTCCCGAGTGAAGCGCTTAGAACTTTCAGCGTAGATAACTTTCTGGCAATGTGACGGCATTCTTCGAAGAAGCCAATGTTTAGCACTAAAATTAATCACATATTTCATTTAGAAATAAAGAAAAAGTTCTAATAAATTTCTGACAACCCAAGACAACGCATCGAAGTTGACAGAGATCGTACTAGAGAGAGGATGTGCCACGACCACCACCCTCACGCAGTCACTGAAGAACGTCATCACGGGTGCGGCTTACCTGACCATAAGATCTGTCCCTGATATCCAAGACCCACTACTGTGGCATCTCTGGATCCATTATGATATTCCTTGTGCAGAATGGGACCCATATTTCATGGATGAAAATTTACTTTATGATTACGCGAGAATTCAAGAACACATACGCTTGCACATTTCAGGACGAACCGAAATGTCTAGTATTTTCTCTCCAAATTGTAGATGATGATGCCTAGAATCAAAGGTTATACCGAGGCGTAATACTGAACAGACTCTGGAAGTTTTCAGCAGCTCGTTCTTGGGAAACATGGTCTCACAACTGACTAAATAACATCAAGTTCCGTCTCATCCTTTACCACCACACCGTCAACACTTTTCTTTCATCTACTATATTGATTATTAAGTTTATATGACACTTTGTTAACCACCATACCCTACAACTTCTCTCCTCGCCTACTGCAACAGGGTATATAAGTTTGTGTAGTATATGCACAGGGCCTCAGCCATAGCTACATTATTGGTACCTTCACTTCTACACCGCTGACACTCATTCGAAAAAGAGTAAAAGACAGTTAGATGCAACACACACTACTGCATCTGAGCATCATTTACTCCACGTTGGCCGTATTTACATGCCATTACAGGTAGAAGGTATAATGATGCCGACAATATGGATGACACAAGACGAGTGCACATACTCAGGACATCTTTACTGGATGTTATAAGTTATGCACTTGTGTTCTTTCATTCAAAGTATTCCAGTTACACTCAAGGAACCACTGAACGGGTCATCACCTACATAAGATCCGTGTCAGGACGCCCTTTACCTAAGAAGGATATACTGACGCTTCATACTTTAACTTGATAAAACTCACACTAGAGCAAAATATTTTTCATTAAAGGCTCACCTTGCTAATGTTTTGGTGTTTTAAACTTAATACTTACTGCCCTTATGATGTCAATGAAAAGTTAATACTAAATTCACAGCAAGCTTACCAATTGAAGATGAAACTAGACGACGTTTCAGACCGTCAAGAACCATTACCAAGTCGAGAGTAACAGAGAATTGGGGAGAAAACCTTAAGTTTGGTTTGGTGGAGACAGACAAGGAGAAAGCGAGTCTCTTTCCTGGAAATGATATGTGGCTGTCTTCCCTTTTCTCTCTCACTCGCTCCTTGACAATGGTCCATGACAGACCGAAACATCTAATTTTATCTCAATTTGGGGAGTCATAAATAGTCTCGATCAAGGACCTGCGACTTATTTTTCTGTGTTGCATATGGTCAAGTGTTGAAGTGTGCACACAGACGGAAATGACAGTTTTCTAGTTGTAACAGCAAGATGTTTACGCAAGAGTAAAGATCACAAAAGGGCAATAAATATGACCCGAACATCTACAGTGCTCCAGAATACAAGGGGCAGTGAAACAGCCTCAACAACCTACCATGACCTGACCTACTAAATGATAGAGAATATAAAGGAGAGATGAAGCATGTCCTACCATGACCTGACCTACTAGAACTAGAGGGTATAAAATACGAAAGAGAATTGAAGCATGACCTACCATGACCTGAGTGGTGACTGGGGTATTATTGGGGTCTCCAGATTCCTTGCCCCAGGAGCACTTGACTGGCTGGCCGTTGATCTCAGAGTTGTGCACAGAGACTATAGCATGAGTGGCCGACTCCTTCGTGGAGAACCTGTTGATAAATAAAAAAATTCAGTGATCGCTTCTTGACTCCCACGGAGTGACATAGATCACCTGCGAGTGAGCTGAGGCAAGAGTGAGTGAGACTGTCACAATGAAGGCGAGTAAAGGCTAGTTCAATTTGATTACCGTGCGAGTTAAAGTATTGTCTCACTGATGGCTGCTTCAACTATACTATTACAAATAATGCTATTCTGAGAGTAATATAATTATAATATTATATGTTGGTTAATTGGGCTTTAGGCTAGCTGACTACTCCAAGGGTAATTTAAGGCTGCATCTAACATATTTTCTACCAGTCAAGAATAATGTAATAACAAAAATTGGGATTAAGTGTATATACACTGAAAAACATACACCTGCCTAGGACCTGCTTAAGCCAGTCAGGTCTAATTCACATCAGACCCACTAGCCCAAGCCAGTCAAGTCCAACTCACTGCCACTCACACCTACTCATGCATTTGTTTAATCTATTTTTAAAACTATACAACGTTTTAGCTTCAATGACGGTACTCGGGAGTTTGTTCCACTCATCCACACGTATATTACCAAACCAGTGCTTTTCAATATCCCTTCTAAATGTAAATTTTTCAAAATTGAAACCATTGCTGCGAGTCCTGTCTTGGTTAGATATTTTCAGCACATTACTTACATCCACTTTATTTATTCCTGGTTTCCATTTATGCTCCTCAATCATATCCTCCGTAATTCCATACCTTTCTAGAGAGTGCAGATTCAAGGCCTCAGTCTACCCTCGTAGGGAAGGTTTCTGATACATGGGATTAACTTTGTCATCTCTCTTTGAACGTTTTTCAGAACATTTATATCCATTCTGTAATAAGGTGACCAGAAGTGTGCAACATAATCTAAATGAGGCCTAACCAACGATATATAGAGTTGAAGAACAACCTGAGGACTCCTGTTATGTATGCGTACGTGTTCTTGCGAACACGTACGCACTGTTGTCTTGGTTTTATATTAATTAATGCTGACCCGAACTCTTAAATCTCTTTTGCAATCAGTGATATTAAGATCTACATTATTTAGTTACATGTGTCATGGTTATTTTTCTTTCCAACACTTAGAACTTTGCATTTATCTGTATTAAATTACACCTGCCACTTCTCCGACCATTGCATAAATCTATTCAGATCTTCCTGCAGGGCTCCAGAGTCCTCGTCAAAATTAATTTGACGGCCTATTCTGCCGTCGTCGGCAAACTTGCTTATATCACTGTTTATTCCCTAATCTATGTCATTTATATAAATTGTGAACAACAAGGGGACCAACACTGACCCCTGTGGAACACAGCTTGTGACGCTTCCCCACTCTGATTTCTCCACATTTATGCAAATTCTCTATTGCCTATCTGTCAACCACGCCTCTATCCAGAAAAAAAATCCTTCTATTCCGTGTGCCTCTACGTTCCACAGTAACCTCCATATATAAAATATCATATTCATTACCATACCTAAGTGAAAAAAGTTAGTAAACACGCAAGGCAGGAACGCCCCTTTGTAAAACCTTGTTGAGATTCATTAATCAATTTATATCTTTCAATGTGACTTCGAATTGCCTCGGCAATTATTTATTCATTAATTTTCCCACAATGGAGGTTAGGCTTATTGGTCCATAGTTGGAAGCTAAGGACTTATCTCCTGCTTTGTAGATAGGTATCATTTGACATTTTCCACTTACCAGGCACCATGCCAGTTTGTAGTGATATGTTGAAAAGACTAGCCAAGGTTTGCTAAGTTCTTCCATACATTCCTTTAAAACCCTTGCAAACAGTTCATCAGGGCCAGGGGATTTGTTAGGTTTTAATTTATCTATTTGTCTGAGAACCATGTCACTGATCGTGCATAACTTATTTTCGTCCTGTTCTACATAATTTATTATCTCTGGAATTTCGTTGATATCTTCTTGTCACTGTCATTGATATCTTCTTGTCACTGTCATTGAGCTGACCTGAGTAGCTTTTGAGTGGGCTTATCTTGTCTCTAATCTTACTCCTATATATCTGAAAGAAACCTTTTGGGTTAATCTTCGAATCCCTTGTGACTTTAACTTCATAATCTCTTTGATTTTCTTATTGCATTTTTATTTCTCTTTTTAATTGAATATATTGATTTCTTAACTGCCATTTTCCCTTTTGACTCGTTTGTAAATGCCTCTCTTTTGACCTATGAGATGCTTTAATCTATTGTTTATCCATTTAGGGTAATTTCTCAGTCCTATGAAATCAGTCAAGCAGAAGTCAGTCAAGCAGAAAATGAGTGATTTGTGATCACTTTCCCCAATCTCATCATTAACCTCAAGATTATTAATTAGAGATTCCTTGTAGGCAAGAACCAAGTCAATCAGGTTATTTCATCTAGTTGATTCTGTCACAAACTGTTTTAAAAAGCAATCCTGGATCGTATCAGTATTTCCTGTTACATTGTTCCAATCAGTTTGTCTAAAGTTAAAATCTTCCATTAACACTACATTTTCGTATCTAGATGCCTTATGAATTCCTTCCCATAGAAGTTTACTGCATTCACTATCAAGGTTTGGGAGTCTGTAAATCGCACCTAAGATTAGTTTTTCACGACCCTCGAGAAACTGTAGCCAAACAGATTCAGTGTCCGACACTTCTAATTTTATATATTGTCTAACGCAACAATATAAATTATCTCTGACATACATCGCCACTCCACCACCCTTCCTGTTGACCCTATCAGTGTGGAATAATGTATTGGCTTGTATGTGGCATTCAGAAAGCATTTCTCTATCTTTCAGGTTGAACTAGGTCTCTGTTAGAGCAATAATATATATGCTACCTGCACATGCAGTTAATTGTAGCTCATCTATCTTATTTCTTACACTCCTTCTATTAGCATAGTAAACCTTAAGGGAGCTAGTCAATAGCTGCCTTCTAATGTCTCTATCTGTATGTTGTCCAGTTCCATTGCCTTTATTAGTAACTTTATGATGAATAATGTCTTTTAAACATATCCCTGAGGTATCCTGGTAATATCTGCTGTTTTCATCCCTCGTGCCACAACCGGTTTGTTTCCCACACATACCCATACCTCTATCTTCTATCAGTTTAAAGTCCTAGCCAACTCAGCAACGACCCCCCTCGATCGAGTTGGCTAATGCTACCACTCCTGCCCCAGAGAGGTGTACCCCATCCCATGCATACATATCATGTTTGCCATAGAAGTTTTTCAGTTGTCAATGAATGTGATTGCAAGTTCCTTGCAGTACCTGTCTAGCCAGCAATTTACTCCAACTGCCCTAGACATCCATTCATCGCCAACTCCCCTTCTAGGCAAGATGCTACATATGATTGGGATCCCTCGATGGAAATAAATGGTATAAAATACCGACACAATGGAAAAATAAACACATAAGCAGTATAATGTGATCCTTTATTGACAACGTTTCGCCCACGCAGTGGGCTTTATCGAGTCACAGACAGATCTACCTGGAAAATGAGCAACATGGAGATATATTAGGTACAGTCAGGTGGAGAATGCTGGTCAGTGGGAAAGCTGCATGTGACAGTCTTAAGGTAGTGTGATAGTTAAAAACATTGTGTGACTTAAAGGACCTGCAGTGTACCATTCTTGAGTTCTAGGTGGGATAGCGTTGAAGAAGTTTCTCGGCTTCTACAACATAGCTGAACCTATTGCCAAGAAACTTCTTCAACGCTATCCCACCTAGAACTCAAGAATGGTACACTGCAGGTCCTTTAAGTCACACAATGTTTTTAACTATCACACTACCTTTAAGACTGTCACATGCAGCTTTCTCCACCTGACCCAGCATTCTCCACCTGACTGTACCCTATATATATCTCCATGTTGCTCATTTTCCAGGTAGATCTGTCTGTGACTCGATAAAGCCCACTGCGTGGGCGAAACGTTGTCAATAAAGGATCACATTATACTGCTTATGTGTTTATTTTTCCATTGGGATCCCTCCCTTAGACCTAATTAAATCTACAGCTGTCCAATACTTATCTAGCAATTTCTATCTCCTGCCCTCCCTAATATGGTTTCCACCATTACCTGACCTAAAGAACAAAAAGACACAATACCATCACTGGAACAATACACAAATATTCCACACATAGGAGAGAGGAGCTTACCACGACGTTTCTGTCCGACTTAGACCATTTACAAAGTCACTTTGTAAATGGTCCAAGTCGGACTGAAACGTCGTCGTAAGCTTCTCTCTCCCGTGTGCAGGTTACTTGTGTAAACCTAACCTAACCTAATCTAACCTAACCTAACCTAATCTAACCTAACCTAACCTCTACAGGTCGTTCAGCCGGAGTCACCATTCCACTCGCTCACCTATTTTCACTTTGCTATTCACCTTTCATACGCACTTTGTCCAGGAGCATCAGTTGTAAACAGTCACCTTCTTCTAACTCTGATTGTCTGGTGTACAGTGAGTACACTGGTGCTGAGCACTCCAGTATTCACCTAATGTACGCGTAATATATTATCTTGATGGAATCCTTGTTGAGGGTCGTGAAGGCTATTCTGTGTGCCGGTGTTGCATTTAACACTGACCTTATCATGTTTATGTGGACCTCTGGTGATAGGGTCGCTGTTACGTTTACCAGCAGAGGTCCTCTCTGACACAAGCACCTCCCTCCATTTTAGATGTGTGTGTGCGCGCGCGCATGCGTGTGCTCGTGCGCTCAGGTCACCTGTTGGGCTTCTCCCTCGCTAATATTAGGCCTCAATTGAACCCATGTAAAATAGGCCGCATCTCTTCTTGTAATATTTTTTTTCCCCAGTCAGTCCGTAATGCCAAGGACGGCGGAGGCATCAGATCTGGAGCCTGATAATGTGTGTGTCACACAAGCTTACTTTACACTTCTCTGCAAGCCTCAAGCACCAACACCTTGCAGCCCCGCCGCAAAAAACACTGCAGATAACAACACTTTACTACCACCCAACACTTATATGGCAGCAGCACGATAACGAAAAATAAAAGAATAAAAGCCGAAGGTATACGGGAGCCATAAAAGCAAGATGCAGCCTGGGTGAACCATCCTCCACCCAGCAGGGCGACTCTCTTGTTTACATCTCGTAGTCCACCCGCCGCACAAACGGGTTTAAGAACATAAGAACATAAGAATGGAGGAACACTGCAGAAGGCCTACTGGCCCATACAAGGCAGGTCCTTATCAAAACCACCACTACCTAAGAATTTACTCCTGTACTCACGACACTAATCAAACCCAGCCCCTCCCACTCATATATTTGTCCAATCTCTTTTTAAAGCCACCCAAGGTCCTAGCCTCTATCACAGTACTCGGAAGATTGTTCCACGCATCTACAACTCTGTTCGAAAACCAGTACTTGCCTATGTCCTTTCTAAATCTAAATTTATCCAATTTAAATCCGTTATTTCTCGTTCTTACTTGGTTCGATATCCTCAGTATTTTATTAATATCTCCTTTGTTTATGCCCATCATCCACTTGTACACCTCGATGATATCTCCTCATTCTACGTCTCTCCAGAGAGTGGAGATTCAATGCTCTAAGTCTATCTTCATACGGGAGATTTCTTATACTGTAAATCATTTTAGTCATTCTTCTTTGTATGTTCTCCAATGAATCTATATCCATCCTGTAGTAAGGAGACCAAAACTGAGCTGCATAATCCAAATGAGGTCTCACTAGTGATGTATAGAGCTGTAAAATAACTTTTGGACTTCTGTTGCTTATACTTCTTGAAATAAATCCTAGTAATCTGTTAGCCTTATTGCGCACACTTAGGCACTGTTGTCTTGGCTTTAGATTTCTGCTTACCATGACTCCCAAGTCTTTTCACATTCTGTATGATCAAGCTCAACTTCACCTAGTTTATAAATTCGAGGGATATTTTCATTACCAACGACTAGCACCTTACACTTGTCCACATTGAACTTCATCTGCCACTTTTCAGACCAAGACATTAATTTATCCAAATCCTCCTGGAGTTCACTGGTATCCTCCTCAGAATGAATTATACGGCCTATTTTTGTATCATCAGCAAATTTACTCATGTCACTTGCAATTCCTTCATCAAGGTCATTAATGTAAATTATGAACAACAATGGGCCCAAAACTGATCCTTGTGGAACGCCACTAGTGACAAATCCCCATTCAGATTTGACCCCATTAATGGAAACTCTCTGCTTTCTATTGGTAAGCCATGCCTCTATCCATGCTAGAACTTTACCTCCTATACCATGAGTTGCCACCTTTCTTAAGAGTCTCTTGTGAGGTACTCTATCGAAGGCCTTACTGAAATCCAAGTAAACTATATCATATTCTTTATCACTGTCTACTGCCTCAAATGTTTTATTGAAAAACGTCAGTAAATTTGTCAGGCAGGAACGACCTCTCGTAAACCCATGCTGAGATTCATTAATCAAATTATGTTCTTCAAGGTGACTTCTGATAATATCAGCTATAATTGATTCTAATAATTTCTAAGGGCGACTCTCTTGTTTACATCTCGTAGTCCACCCGCCGCACAAACGGGTTTCTAAGGGCGACTCTCTTGTTTACATCTCGTAGTCCACCCGCCGCACAAACGGGTTTCTCCATTTTACGAAGGAAGAAAATAATATTTATAGTGGATATGGATACTGGAGTCATAGTTGTGGACACTAACTGTCACACCAAACCTAACTTCTCTTAAGAGTTGAAAAATAGACACAAATGTAGTATAATGCGATCCTTTATTGACTACGTTTCGCCCATAGAGTGCGCTTTACAGAGTCACAAACAGATCTGTTTGTGATCTGATAAAGTCTACTGTGTGGGCGAAACGTAGTCAAAAATGGATCGGATTATACTGCATTTGTGTCTATTTTTCCATCGTGTCGATATTTTATTCGTCATTATACTCTAAGTATACTCATTATACTCTAAGTACTGTGGATAATGTTGAAGACAAGACACATGCTACAACACACGCTGTTACTGCAACAACACACGCTGTTACTACAACAACACACGCTGTTATTGCAACAACACACGCTGTTACTGCAACAACACACGCTGTTACTGCAACAACACACGCTGTTACTGCAAAACACACGCTGTTACTGCAACAACACAGCTGTTACTGCAACACACACGCTGTTACTGCAACACACACGCTGTTACTGCAACAACACACGCTGTTACTGCAACAACACACGCTGTTACTGCAACAACACACGCTGTTACTGCAACAACACACGCTGTTACTGCAACAACACACGCTGTTACTGCAACAACACACGCTGTTACTGCAACAACACACGCTGTTACTGCAACAACACACGCTGTTACTGCAAACACACGCTGTTACTGCAACACACGCTGTTACTGCAACAACACAGCTGTTACTGCAACAACACACGCTGTTACTGCAACAACACACGCTGTTACTGCAACAACACACGCTGTTACTGCAACAACACACGTTGTTACTGCAACAACACACTGCTCTGTGTGTGTGTGGTGATCCAGCAAATTATTACACAATGGAACACTGTTCAAATTAAAAGATCATTCTGCAGCGTGTGGTCTGTCAAGGTGAACCTCGTGACGCAGTCCACGATGCTGAGAGTATGGCTGTGCTATGGAGATCCTGGAAAGCAACAATGTTACAACATTCTGCAGTGTGACGGGATGCAACATTCCAAGCAGATTCATGAATGAGCATCATATTTTTTTGAACAATGAGGGGTGAGGGGAAGGAGCAGGGAGCCACACCCACCTGACGAAGGCGTAGCCCTTGTCCTTGAAGACTCTGATCTCGTGTATCTGTCCGTAAGGCGCGAAGGTTTTTTGCATAAGCTCCTCTGACAGGCCGTTGGTGATGCCGCCGCAGTAGACAGTACAGTTGGTGGGGGACGACTGGTTGTACACGTCATCAAATGTTAGCGGCTTCTGATTGGCTGCAGGGGAAGAAAAACAAACAAAAGTCAGCGTCTTCTGATTGACTGTGTGACCGGGGGGGGGGGTTTGGAGGGGGAGGAACATATGACAGTCGGTCCTGACTGGAGGCAAATTAAAATTAACTAACAAACTTAAGTGGTGTCTGAGTGTGTTTGAGCACTGTAGAAAATGGGAAATGTTTACGTTCGTTCAATTTCATGTGTTCCTAAACAATTATAATATTTATATTGTTTAATGTTGTAAGTTAGTTACCATTTTGTCCTAGGCACATGAGAGAAGTTTATCCTGCTCTGTATGAGAGAAGTTTATCCTGCTATGTATGAGAGAAGTTTATCCTGCTCTGTATGAGAGAAGTTTATCCTGCTATGTATGAGAGAAGTTTATCCTGCTCTGTATGAGGGAAGTTTATCCTGCTATGTATGAGAGAAGTTTATCCTGCTCTGTATGAGAGAAGTTTATCCTGCTATGTATGAGAGAAGTTTATCCTGCTCTGTATGAGAGAAGTTTATCCTGCTATGTATGAGGAAGTTTATCCTGCTCTGTATGAGAGAAGTTTATCCTGCTCTGTATGAGAGAAGTTTATCCTGCTCTGTATGAGAGAAGTTTACCCTGCTCTGTATGAGAGAAGTTTATCCTGCTCTGTATGAGAGAAGTTTATCCTGCTCTGTATGAGAGAAGTTTATCCTGGTCTGTATGAGGGAAGTTTATCCTGCTCTGAATGAGGAAGTTTATCCTGCTCTGAATGAGGAAGTTTATCCTGCTCATGTATGAGAGAAGTTTATCCTGGTCTGTATGAGGAAGTTTATCCTGCTCTGTATGAGAGAAGTTTATCCTGTCTGTATGAGGGAAGTTTATCCTGCTCTGTATGAGAGAAGTTTATCCTGCTCTGTATGAGAGAAGTTTACCCTGGTCTGTATGAGGGAAGTTTATCCTGCTCTGTATGAGAGAAGTTTATCCTGCTCTGTATGAGAGAAGTTTATCCTGCTCTGTATGAGAGAAGTTTACCCTGGTCTGTATGAGGGAAGTTTATCCTGCTCTGAATGAGAGAAGTTTATCCTGCTCTGAATGAGAGAAGTTTATCCTGCTCTGTATGAGAGAAGTTTATCCTGCTCTGTATGAGAGAAGTTTATCCTGCTCTGAATGAGAGAAGTTTATCCTGCTCTGTATGAGAGAAGTTTATCCTGCTCTGTATGAGGGAAGTTTATCCTGCTCTGTATGAGAGAAGTTTATCCTGCCATGAAGTTTTTGCTATGAGAGAAGTTTTCCTGCTCTATCTCTGATGAGAAGTTTATCCTGCTCTGTATGAGAGAAGTTTACCCTGGTCTGTATGAGGGAAGTTTATCCTGCTCTATTTGAGAGAAGTTTATCCTGCTCTGTATGAGAGAAGTTTATCCTGCTCTATTTGAGAGAAGTTTATCCTGCTCTGTAGATACATTATATCAAAACAAATACCATTACAGTCTGGTAATTATGTATTACTTATGTTGACGTTCTCGACTCAAAAAAAAGAGGAAAAACAGAGAGCAGGTAAAGAAAGAGGAAAATAAAATGGAAAAAAACTTGATGTTGGAAAGGCCACAGTCAGCAAACCTCACTGTGGCCACCTGCTCTGCCTCACCGTGGCCACCTGCTTTGACTCACCGTGGCCACCTGCTCTACCTCACTGTGGCCACCTGCTCTGCCTCACCGTGGCCACCTGCTCTACCTCACTGTGGCCACCTGCTCTGCCTCACCGTGGCCACCTGTTCTGCCTCACTGTGGCCACCTGTTCTACCTCACTGTGATCACCTGCTCTGCCTCACTGTGACCACCTGCTCTGCCTCACTGTGACCACCTGCTCTACCTCACCGTGGCCACCTGCTCTGCCTCACTGTGGCCACCTACTCTGCCTCACCGTGACCACCTGCTCTGCCTCACTGTGACCACCTGCTCTACCTCACTGTGACCACCGGCTCTGCCTCACTGTGACCACCTGTTCTGCGTCAATGTGGCCACCTGCTCTGCCTCACTGTGACCACCTGCTCTACCTCACCGTGGCCACCTGCTCTGCCTCACTGTGGCCACCTACTCTGCCTCACCGTGACCACCTGCTCTGCCTCACTGTGACCACCTGCTCTACCTCACTGTGACCACCTGTTCTGCGTCACTGTGGCCACCTGTTCTGCGTCACTGTGGCCACCTGCTCTGCCTCAGCACCAAGAATAATCCACTTAAATGAGTAAATCGATGAGCTGGACGACGATTAGGTTTAAAAAGGCCGAATTTTGGTGAAGAATGTACATGGCGAAGCATATGGAAACCCCGTTAATGCGATGGTTGTCAACCTGACCATCAAGTAGCACGATCCTGTGAACGTAAGTTGCTATGGATCTAAGGAACAAAACGACAGAAGTAACACCTTTCCGTTTACTGTCTAAATACGAGAGTTACCTGTAATTACAATATATATATATATATATATATATATATATATATATATATATATATATATATATATATATATATATATACGGCAAACTACTGATTTTTTCTGATTTTAAATTATTTTGTTTGGTCCGTGATGGGGTAAAAAATTTAAGCCTCGATTAATAAAAATAAGTCATGATGGGGAGGATGGGGGGAGGGGTGGTGGTGATGGGGCAGACATGGGTCGTCGCTGGTCCTCCCACCCATGGTGTAGTGCCACCTCCCACCCATGGTGTAGTGCCAACTAACACTGTGTATATCACTGACGAAAGAGAATAAAGAATTTTGTAAAATTGTTGAACATGTCCCATAAATTTCAAGCAAAAATGTTGATGTTGTGTTTAAACGAAAATAGAAGTTACAAGACAGTTTGGGGAAGAAAAGTGAGCACTTGGGGAAGAAAAGTGAGCACTTGGGGAAGAAAAGTGAGCACTTGGGGAAGAAAAGTGAACACTTGGGGAAGAAAAGTGAGCACTTGGGGAAGAAAAGTGAGCACTTGGGGAAGAAAAGTGAGCACTTGGGGAAGAAAAGTGAGCACTTGGGGAAGAAAAGTGAGCACTTCGGGAAGAAAAGTGAACACTTGGGGAAGAAAAGAGAGCACACGGAAGAAATAAGTTTCAGTACCGGAAAAAGTGTCACATGAGCAAATCTTTAAGAGTACATGACAGACTTCAATATGTTGATGAGGCAACATGGCCGCCATGACAACACAAACATTCAGCTGTTGTCGTCGTTTGCAACATTAAATTATTTTAAGACAGATTTTACGTACATTGGCGAAGGATACTTAAAAAAAGTGTATTAACAAAGTATGTTAGACTCAAATCAGAGTCGTCTGCAGCTGTCGTGTTGTGCCTCAGTTAACAGAAAAAATGGAACTAAATGAGAAAAAAAAGGAAATCTGAGTCATGCGGTAAAATTTACTGGAGAATGAAGAAATATGAGACGTGAAGAGAGAAGACACTAAATTATCTTTCTGTGGAATGTACGAAAGGAAGGTGAGGTATAATGACCAGCTGGTTCTCGGAGATTTGGACATATGGCTGAACTGGCATCCATCACAGCATGTTTCCCAGACATTAAAAAGAAGAAATAAAAATGACAAAGTTAAAATGGCCATAAATAAGAAACCTAACCTAACCTAATTATCCGTTAGGCCATAAGTCAGTTCGGTGAAATGTGTGTCGGCCAAGTGTCCGTCGGTCATCTGTCCGGCCACGGACTAGGTACACAGCAGACAGGTCATTGGACTTAGTGACCAACGAGGTCGTGAGGTCACATTCTTAATTGCGACAGAAGCTGTGTAAAAAAAAATTACAGGAAATACTTGTTTACAAATAAAATTGAATAAATAGTTGAGTGAGTGCTGAGAGTGCAACAACAACAACAACAACAACTGTACAGTTCAACAATGATAATGATGAGTGAATAAAATGAGGCGACACCTCAAACAAATGAAGGATGAGAGGAAACAAGAACAGCTGGAAGACCCTCCCCCCCTGTCATCCTCTCCCCTTCCCCCTGTCATCCTCTCCCCTTCCCCCTTTCATCCTCTCCCCTTCCCCTTGTCATCCTCTCCCCTCCCCCTGTCATCCTCTCCCCTCCCCCCAGTCATCCTGTCCCCTCCCCTGTCATCCTCTCCCTCCCCCTGTCATCCTCTCCCCTCCCCCTGTCATCCTCTCCCTTCCCCTTGTCATCCTCTCCCTCCCCTGTCATCCTCTCCCCTCCCCAGTCATCCTGTCCCCTCCCCTGTCATCCTCTCCCCTTCCCCTGTCATCCTCTCCCTCCCCTGTCATCCTCTCCCTTCCCCTTGTCATCCTCTCCCTCCCCTGTCATCCTCTCCCCTCCCCAGTCATCCTGTCCCCTCCCCCTGTCATCCTCTCCCTTCCCCTGTCATCCTCTCCCTCCCCCTGTCATCCTCTCCCCTTCCCCTTGTCATCCTCTCCCCTCCCCTGTCATCCTCTCCCCTTCCCCCAGTCATCCTGTCCCCTCCCCCTGTCATCCTCTCCCCTTCCCTTGTCATCCTCTCCCCTTCCCCTGTCATCCTCTCCCCTCCCCCTGTCATCCTCTCCCTCCCCTGTCATCCTCTCCCTCCCCCTGTCATCCTCTCCCGTCCCCCTGTCATCCTCTCCCTCCCACCCTGTCATCCTCTCCCTCCCCTGTCATCCTCTCCCCGTCCCCCTGTCATCCTCTCCCTCCCCCTGCCATCCTCTTCCCGTCCCCCTGTCATCCTCTCCCTCCCCTGTCATCCTCTCCCCTCCCCCTGTCATTTTCTCCCCTTCCCCTGTCATCCTCTCCCTCCCTCACATGACATGCAGCGAGTGCATCAGCAAGTGCTCTTAGCGTGCTGTACCCACTTTACTTCTAATCACACAATGGGTGGAGTTGTAACCCATGGTAAGCTTGAAGTGCCATGAGCTGGAGACTCACCCTTCCTGTGAGATGCTTACAATCATGTCATCTTAGCAAGCCAGAATCATGGTCAGCCACTGTCTTCAAGGACGAGTCCAGCATCCCAGTGTTGCGTAGCTAATTAGGTACCACGCAGTCTGATGTTTGATAGGGAGGGTTGGTGGTCTGGGCACATTACTTTGCTTCTAAGAACATCTAAGACTGCCAGACCCTCTCGCGCCCCTGACTGGTTCACAGCACATCAGATCTTTATGTGTGGGCGTGTGCTAGCTCTGGTAGTGTGTTTTCAATTTCTTTTTTCTTCAAAATTATGTTCACTAATTGGTTTAACCTATCCATGAACTCTGTACATAGTTGTATATAGAATGTACATGTGTTCTGGTGGTGGGAATATATGCTGGACCAAACTATACTTCCCAGTATGTTTTATTCCTGACTGCTGACTGATCTTTGACTGCGTTCAAAGGTGGTTCAGAGCACAGCCAGGTACTGACTGAAGGCCCTCTGGAAAGTGAACCCTAGCGAGTGACAACACTACCAAGAACAGTAGCATGCACAGGAAAGTGTTATCAAACGACACATTACGGTGAAACAGTTACCAGACATAATATATAAAACTAAGATCTACTGAGATGCAGTTGAGTGGACCAACTTCGATTTTTTTTTTTGCAAATTTGAGAAGGAAAACCGAAAACGGTATAAAAGTGAAGACGATGTTTGCAATTCAACGAAGAGAAGACAACGAGAAACAACTTATACTCTACACAAGAGATTAGTGCAAAAGCTGGAGGATCAGGCAGGTATAACAGGAAAGGCACTGTAATGGATCAGAGAATAACTGACAGGAAGGAAACAACGAGTGATGGTGCGTAACGAGGTGTCAGAGTGGGCGCCTGTGACGTGCGGAGTTCCACAAGGGTCAGTCCTAGGGCCGGTACTATTTCTGGTGCATGTGAATGACATAACGGAAGGGATAGTTTCAGAGGTGTTCCTGTTTGCAGACGATGTGAAGCTAATGCAGAGAACTCAAGTGGATGAGGATCAGGTGGGACTACAATGGGATCTGGACAGGCTACAAGCCTGGTCCAACAACTGGCTCGTGGAGTTTAACCCCACCAAGTGCAAAGTCATGAAGATTGGGGAAGGTGAAAGAAGACCGCAAAAATTGTACAGGCTAGCGGGCCAAAGACTGCAAACCTCAATCAAGGAAAAGGATCTTGGGGTGAGTATATTATCGAGAACATCTGCGGCGCACATCAACCAAATAACTGCTGCACCATATGGGCGCCTGGCAAACCTAACAATAGCGTTTCGACACTTGTGTAAGGAATCGTTCAATACTCTGTACACCGTGTATGTCAGGCCCATATTGGAGTATGCAGCACCAGTATGGAACCCACACCTGGTAAAGCAAGTCAAGAAATTAAAGAAAGTGCAAAGGTTTGCAACAAGACTAGTCTCGGAGCTAAGGGGTATGTCATACGAGGAGAGGTTAAGGAAAATCAACCTGACAACACTGGAGGACAAGAAGAATAGGGGGTACATGAGAACGACATATAAAATACTGAGAGGAATTGACAGGGTGGAGAGGGACAGGATATTCCAGAAATGTGTCACAGGGGATGTTAGGAAGTATTTCTTCAGCCATAGAATTGTCAGGAAGTGGAACAATCTGGAGAGTGATGTAGTGGAGGCAAGATCCATACATAGTTTTAAGAAAAGATACGACAAACTTCATGGAGCATGGAGAGAGTGGACCTAGTAGCGACCAGCGAAGAGGCGGGGCCAGTAGCTGTGAATCGACTCCTGAATACAAATAGGTGAGTACACACACACCACCCCTAGCTACCCTTACCACCCCTAGACCACCCCAAGCTACCACCTCTAGCCACGACCCCTAGCCACCACCTTTAGCCACAAAAACTACCACCCCTAGTCACCACCATCAGCTACCACCCCTAGCCACCACCCTTAGCTCCCACCACTAGCCACAACCCCTAGCTATCACCCGTAGCCATAACCCCTAATTACCACCCTTAGCCATAACTCCTAGCTACCACCCCTAGCAACCACCCCTAGCCACCACCTTTAGTTACCACTCATAGCAACTCCAATCCACCACCCCTAGCCACAACCCCTAGCTACCACCAATAGCCACAACCCTACCACCCCTAGCTACTACCCTTAGCCACAACCCCTAGCTACAACCCCTAGCAACAACCCCTAGCCACAACCCCTAGCCACAACCCCTAGCCACAACCCCTAGCCACAACTTCTAGCCACAACCCCTAGCCACAACCCCTAGCCACAACTCCTAGCCACAACCCCTAGCTACAACTCCTGGCTATAACCATTAGCCACAACTCCTAACTACCACCCCTAGCAACAACCCCTAGCCACAACCCCTAGCCACAACTCCTAGCCACAACACTTGCTTGTAGGTTACCTATAGTCGGCTCGTTGTCACTGCCCTCACGGCACGGTTTCAGACCAGGCTTTTCGGTTGCTGGCCCGATTAATCAGGCTGTAGGTGATAGCCGCATGCAGACCAAAGTATGCCCACAGCCTGGCTGATTATGAACTGACTTGAGAAATTGATCAGGTTCCCCCTTGAAAACTACGATGGGTCTGCTGGTAATTCATCTTTATCATGAAGGGAGGATGCTGAAGAGTCTTGGACCCCTTGCACTCCTGTTTTTCAACGGAGATATTCTCTACAGTCCGCCGATCTTCTTGTTTTCATGGGGAGTGATTTCAGTGTACAGGTTTGGGACCAGTTCCTCAAGAATTTTCCAGATGTGCATTATCATGCATCTTTTTCTCCTATTATATATCTATACACGAAGGAGGTCAGTTCTAGGGGCCTTCAGTATTTCCTAGTAATTCAGGTGTCTGAATTTATGTGGGCAGTGAAGGTTCTTTATACATTCTCTAGTTCTGTAACTGTGTCTACCTTAAAAGATGTTGTCAGAGTACGGTAATATTCCAGTCTAGTGAGAACAAGTGGCCTAATGCGAATAATCACTGGCTTGCCCATTTTTGCTTAGGAAATTCTAGTTTTCCAGCCGCCTATTATTGTCCATGCGGCTGAAATCCGCGAATCTAAGATCATCTGACATGATCACTCAAGTCTTCCCTATTAAACTTCTGCTATCTTGTCTAACTCGACTTTGTCTGGTACTCCGTTCTAGTCTTGATAATTAGTCTTTCCATCAGATACCTAAAGTCGGTGCCGGATCAGCCGGGCTGTGGTTCGTACGTTGGATTGCGTGCGGCCAGCAGCAACAGCCTCGTTGATCAGGCCCTGATCCACCTGGAGGCCTGGTCGTGGACCAGGCCGCGGGGGCGTTGATCCCCGGAATACCCTCCAGGTAGACACCACGTATATGTGTTCCCGTTTATTATGTAGTGGGTGGCCCACTGGAAGACTTGCTTTATAACAGCTTGCAGGGTCACTGTGACCTCAGTGATGGCACTCATGTGAAGACTAGTGCCGTCTGCACACGATGACGCAGACACGTCCGAGTCTATGTCAAAAATGAGAGCGATGAAACAGCGTGGGACGAACACTGTGCCTTGGGGAACACTGCCTTGGGGAACACTGTGCCTTGGGGAACACTGTGCCTTGGGGAACACTGTGCCTTGGGGAACACTGTGCCTTGGGGAACACTGTGCCTTGGGGAACACTGTGCCTTCGGGAACACTGTGCCTTGGGGAACACTGTGCCTTCGGGAACACTGTGCCTTGGGGAACACTGTGCCTTCGGGAACACTGTGCCTTGGGGAACACTGTGCCTTCGGGAACACTGTGCCTTGGGAACACTGTGCCTTGGGAACACTGTGCCTTGGGAACACTGTGCCTTGGGGAACACTGTGCCTTGGGGAACACTGTGCCTTGGGGAACACTGTGCCTTGGGGAACAAAACTTTTCACTGTGGCAGCCTCTAATTGACTCTCTTAGCTAGTACTACCGCTTTCTAGGTTGACTCTCTTAACTAGTACTACCGCTTTCTAGGTTGACTCTCTTAACTAGTACTACCGCTTTCTAGGTTGACTCTCTTAACTAGTACTACCGCTTTCTAGGTTGACTCTCTTAACTAGTACTACCGCTTTCTAGGTTGACTCTCTTAACTAGTACTACAGCTTTCTAGGTTCACTCTCTTAACTAGTACTACCGCTTTCTAGGTTGACTCTCTTAACTAGTACTACCGCTTTCTAGGTTGACTCTCTTAACTAGTACTACCGCTTTCTAGGTTGTATCTCTTAACTAGTACTACCGCTCTCTAGGTTGACTCTCTTAACTAGTACTACCGCTCTCTAGGTTGACTCTTAACTAGTACTACCGCTCTCTAGGTTGACTCTCTTAACTAGTACTACCGCTCTCTAGGTTGACTCTCTTAACTAGTACTACCGCTCTCTAGGTTGACTCTTAACTAGTACTACCGCTCTCTAGGTTTTGACTCCCTCTTAACTAGTACTACCGCTCTCTAGGTTGACTCTCTTAACTAGTACTACCGCTCTCTAGGTTGACTCTCTTAACTAGTACTACCGCTCTCTAGGTTGACTCTCTTAACTAGTACTACCGCTCTCTAGGTTGACTCTCTTAACTAGTACTACCGCTCTCTAGGTTGACTCTCTTAACTAGTACTACCGCTCTCTAGGTTGACTCTCTTAACTAGTACTACCGCTCTCTAGGTTGACTTTCTTAACTAGTACTACCGCTCTCTAGGTTCTGTTTGTTAGGATGTTAAATATCCATCTGACCACTTCTCCAGTTATTCATTTTCCACATGTACCAACCATCCCTAGCTACCTTCCCTAGCTACCTCCCTTAGCTACCTCCCCTAGCTACCTTCCCTAGCTACCTCCCCTTGCTACCACCCTAGCTACCTCCTCTAGCTACCTTCCCTAGCTACCTCCCCTGGCTACCACCCTAGCTACCTCCCCTGGCTACCACCCTAGCTACCTTCCCTAGCTACCTCCCCTGGCTACCACCCTACCTACCTTCTCTAGCTGTCTCCCCTAGCTACCTCCCCTAGCTACCACTCCTAGCTACATCCCTTAGCTACCTCCCCTAGCTACCACCCCTTAGTTACCTCCCCTAGCTACATCCCTTAGCTACCTCCCCTAGCTACCACCCCTTAGTTACCATCCCTTAGCTACCTGCCCTAGCTACATCCCTTAGCTACCTCCCCTAGCTACTACCCCTTAGTTACCTCCCCTAGCTACCATCCCCTAGCTACCACCCCTAGCTACATCCCTTAGCTACCTCCCCTAGCTACCACCCCTTAGTTACCTCCCCTAGCTACCACCATTTATCAGCACCATCTACTATTTCAACCAAAATCCATCTAACCACCACTTAACCAACACCTACCATAACCTAACCTAACCACCACCATCCAGCCTACTAACCACCACCACCCAGCCTACTAACCACCACCACCCAGCCTACTAACCACCACCACCCAGCCTACTAACCACTATCACCCAGCCTACTAACCACCACCACCCAGCCTACTAACCACCACCACCCAGGCTACTAACCACTACCTCACTACTACCCCAGCTGCTGCTAGTGCTGCTGCTAGTGCTGCTGCTAGTGCTGCTACTAGTGCTGTTGCTAGTCGCCTGCCAAGCATGCCCAGAAAATTGTTCAATATCATCACAGTAAGTAGGCAGGGCTGAGTTGATGGAGCAGCTGGTGGAGATTGATCCACCTGAGTTGATGGAGCCGCAGGTGGAGCTTGATCCACCTGAGTTGATGGAGCCGCAGGTGGAGCTTGATCCACCTGAGTTGATGGAGTCGCAGGTGGAGCTTGATCCACCTGAGTTGATGGAGCCGTAGGTGGAGCTTGATCCACCTGAGTTGATGGAGCCGCAGGTGGAGCTTGATCCACCTGAGTTGATGGAGCCGCTGAAGGGTGGAACCACACGTAACAGCAGCACTAGCAGTAACAGCAGCACTGGCAGCAGCACTAGCAGTAACAGCAGCACTGGCAGCAGCACTAACAGTAACAGCAGCAACAGCAGCACTGGCAACAGCACTAGCAGTAACAGCAGCACTGGCAACAGCACTAGCAGTAACAGCAGCACTAGCAGTAACAGCAGCACTGGAAGCAGCACTAGCAGTAACAGCAGCACTGGCAGCAGCACTACCAGTAACAGCAGCACTGGCAGCAGCACTAACAGTAACAGCAGCAACAGCAGCACTGGCAACAGCACTAGCAGTAACAGCAGCACTGGCAACAGCACTAGCAGTAACAGCAGCAACAGCAGCACCGGCAGCAGCACTAGCAGCAACACTAGCAGTAACAGCAGCAACAACACTAACAGCAGCAGCAGCAGCAATAGCAGCAATACTAGCAGTAGTAATACTAGCAGTAGTAATACTAGCAGCAGCAGCACTAACAACAGCACTAGCAGCAGTACTAGCAGTAGCACTAGCAGTTGTAATGCTAGCAGAAGCACTAGCAGCAGCACTAACAACAGCACTAGCAGCAGTACTAGCAGTAGCACTAGCAGTTGTAATGCTAGCAGTAGCACTAGCAGTTGTAATGCTAGCAGTAGCACTAGCAGTTGTAATGCTAGCAGAAGCACTAGCAACATCACTAGTAACAGTACTAACAGTAGCACTAGCAGCACCACTTAAAGTAGAAGTAGTAATACTAGCAGCAGTACTAGCAGCAGTACTAGTAGTAGCACTAGCAGTAATACTAACAGCAGCAGCAGCAGCAGCAGCAACAGCAGCATTAGCAGCAGGAGCAGATACAGTAGCAGCAGCATCATTTTTAGTGGCAGCAGCAGCAGTAGTTACAGCAGAAGTAGTTACAGCAGCAGCAGCATCTACAGCAGTAGCAGACGATACCATCACAACAGCAGTAGCAGATACAGATCAGCAGCAGCAGCAGCAGCAGCAGCAGGAGATACCATCATAGCAGCAGCCACAGTAGCAGCAGTAGCAGTTGAAGTTCAGGAACTTCATAAAGATGTCACACAAACAATAATGAAGTCTTATAATTGACCAGTTAGGTAATGTACTAACGCTCCCGGATCACACAAACTACAGGTGTGCACAGGTGTGTACAGGTGTATACAGGTGTGCACAGGTGCACAACATGCAGTACCAAACATTCATTATATTAATCGTAAATCACTATGGGGCCGGACCTCGATATTATATATATATATATATATATATATATATATATATATATATATATATATATATATATATATATATATATATATATATATATATATATATATACATGTGAGATTAGTTGAAATCATGCAAACTATAAAAATCGGATTGTGTATATAACGAATGAAGAAATGGAGGTGTTAAGATGTCCAGAGTGAGTAATGGCCACATACGAGGGGCAGAGGGAGAGGTAAGAGTGAACAAGGTAGTTACAAAAACTAAAAACAAAGAGGTCAGGTGAAGTCAGAGAAGGTCAGGTGAAAGGGATGAAGTCAGAGGTCAGGACACAACCCAATACACGAGATGAACAGGATTAAATAATATTAATAATATTAAAAAAATTAAATTACTAATGATAATAATAATATAATAATGATAATAATAATAATAATAATAATAATAATAATAATTATAATAAAAGGCAAGCACCAAAAAAGAGAAAAACTGGGTAAAAGGTATCGTAATAACAATTAAAAATAAAAGGAGGAAAGTAATGGTTGAAATAAGCCAGACTTACAGAACATTCACACTGACACGACTTTCCCTCCATTCGTCGCTGAAATAATCAAAAGATATTCAATGTTGCATCCACCACTGACACATGGCAGCAGCAATATTAATAATAATATATGTTATGCAATGAATAGTATATAATGTTTATGTAAATCAGTGTTATATTGCTAAGAGGAAACACACACACATTATATATATATATATATATATACTGCATGTTATGTATATTTCCACTTAAGTATTCTTTAAAGACAGTTTTATGAAATATGTTTTTTTCCATTCTCATTAATCTTCCTCTTCCTCTCTTTCCTCCTCCCCTCCCTCTCTCTCTCTCTCTCTCTCTCTCTCTCTCTCTCTCTCTCTCTCTCTCTCTCCTACTTCTTACTTCACCACATAATAGTTTTTTTATTTATTCAGAATTCCTTAAAGTCACCAGGAGCTTCACTCCAGAAATGACGCCCAATATTGATAACTTACCAGCAGCGAGTCAGTACCTACACACTTCAGTACCTACACACTTCAGTACCTACACACTTCAGTACCTACACACTTCAGTACCTACACACTTCAGTACCTACACACTTCAGTACCTACACACGTCAGTACCTACACACGTCAGTACCTACACACGTCAGTACCTACACACGTCAGTACCTACACACGTCAGTAAAGTTAATTATTGTCAGAAAGAAAATGCTTATAAATCTCAGTTGATTAAAATTTCTTAAAAATTAATGAAAAATAAGCCAAGATCATTATTTGGCGACACATAGATGTTTATAACATATGTATTATGTAGCACACAGGAACAACACCTACAGCAACTTAGTAGTTAAGAAACGACACATACTGTATAACAATCTTTTATTCTCGCAACGTTTTGCTCATCGTAGAGCTTTATAAAGCTCGACACCTAGCTAAAGCTCCGATTGAATATGAGGAACACAAGACCTACGCCATTGAGTGTAGAACCACCACACTGAGAGAGACAGTAATGTTATGGCAGACACATTATCCATGATGGTGGGGTCTATGCTTGGTCTATCGTGAGTAGTAGTGGTGCCATGGCATTATAGTAATGAATTTAACACATTAACCTAGTAACCCCCTCACCCACTAAAAACTGTAATAACATTCTCTATAGTGCCATTTAAGGCAGAGTGTACAGTCACATAAATTGAGACATTCCAGGTGGGTATTAAGTCTGGACCTCCAGTCTTGTCCTGGAACACTCATAGTCACGTATCCAACACTCCATATAAGAACATAAGAAAGGAGGAACACTGCAGCAGGCCCGTTGGCCCATACTAGGCAGGTCCTTCACAATCCGTCCCACTAACAGAATATTTGCTCAACCCAATTTTCAATGCTACCCAAGAAATAAGCTTTGACAATTCTACCCACTCATGCGCGAGTCCCACTCAAATCCAACCCCTCTCACTCATGAATTTATCCAACCTAAATTTGAAACTACCCAAGGTCCTAGCTTCAATAACCCTACTAGGCAGACTGTTCCACTCATCAACTACCCTATTTCCAAACCAATACTTTCCTATATCCTTTCTAAATCTAAACTTATCTAACTTGAATCCATTATTGCGGGTTCTCTCTTGGAGAGATACCCTCAAGACCTTATTTATATCCCCTTTGTTAATACCCATTTTCCACTTGTATACCTCGATCATGTCTCCCCTCATTCTACGTCTTACAAGTGAATGTAATTTAAGGGTCCTTAATCTTTCTTCGTAAGGAAGATTTCTAATGCTATGTATTAATTTAGTCATTCTACGCTGAATGTTTTCTAACGAATTTATGTCCATTCTGTAATATGGAGACCAAAACTGAGCTGCGTAATCTAGGTGAGGCCTTACTAATGATGTATAAAGCTGTAAAATTTACTGACGTTTTTCAATAAAACATTTGAGGCAGTAGACAGTGATAAAGAATATGATATAGTTTACTTGGATTTCAGTAAGGCCTTCGATAGAGTACCTCACAAGAGACTCTTAAGAAAGGTGGCAGCTCATGGTATAGGAGGTAAAGTTCTAGCATGGATAGAGGCATGGCTTACCAATAGAAAGCAGAGAGTTTCCATTAATGGGGTCAAATCTGAATGGGGATTTGTCACTAGTGGCGTTCCACAAGGATCAGTTTTGGGCCCATTGTTGTTCATAATTTACATTAATGACCTTGATGAAGGAATTGCAAGTGACATGAGTAAATTTGCTGATGATACAAAAATAGGCCGTATAATTCATTCTGAGGAGGATACCAGTGAACTCCAGGAGGATTTGGATAAATTAATGTCTTGGTCTGAAAAGTGGCAGATGAAGTTCAATGTGGACAAGTGTAAGGTGCTAGTCGTTGGTAATGAAAATATCCTCGAATTTATAAACTAGGTGAAGTTGAGCTTGATCATACAGAATGTGAAAAAGACTTGGGAGTCATGGTAAGCAGAAATCTAAAGCCAAGACAACAGTGCCTAAGTGTGCAATAAGGCTAACAGATTACTAGGATTTATTTCAAGAAGTATAAGCAACAGAAGTCCAAAAGTTATTTTACAGCTCTATACATCACTAGTGAGACCTCATTTGGATTATGCAGCTCAGTTTTGGTCTCCTTACTACAGGATGGATATAGATTCATTGGAGAACATACAAAGAAGAATGACTAAAATGATTTACAGTATAAGAAATCTCCCGTATGAAGATAGACTTAGAGCATTGAATCTCCACTCTCTGGAGAGACGTAGAATGAGGGAGATATCATCGAGGTGTACAAGTGGATGATGGGCATAAACAAAGGAGATATTAATAAAATACTGAGGATATCGAACCAAGTAAGAACGAGAAATAACGGATTTAAATTGGATAAATTTAGATTTAGAAAGGACATAGGCAAGTACTGGTTTTCGAACAGAGTTGTAGATGCGTGGAACAATCTTCCGATTAGGGTGATAGAGGCTAGGACCTTGGGTGGCTTTAAAAAGAGATTGGACAAATATATGAGTGGGAGGGGCTGGGTTTGATTAGTGTCGTGAGTACAGGAGTAAATTCTTAGGTAGTGGTGGTTTTGATAAGGACCTGCCTTGTATGGGCCAGTAGGCCTTCTGCAGTGTTCCTCCATTCTTATGTTCTTATGTTCTTAAAATAACCTCTGGACTTCTGTTGCTAACACTTCTTGATATAAATCCCAGTAATCTATTTGCCTTATTACGTACGCTTAGGCATTGTTGTCTTGGTTTAAGGTTGCTGCTTACCATCACCCCCAAGTCCTTCTCGCAATCTGTATGGCTAAGTTCTACGTTATTTAACTTATAAGTGCTTGGGTTATGGACACTCCCGAGCTTCAGAACCTTGCATTTATCTACATTGAACTGCATCTGCCACTTTTCTGACCACGAATTAAGTTTGTCTAAATCTTCCTGAAGTTCTATGACATCTATGTTTGAATCAATTATCCTACCTATCTTCGTGTCGTCGGCGAATTTGCTCATATCACTAGTAATTCCCTCGTCAAGGTCATTGATATATATTATAAATAACAATGGGCCTAAGACTGATCCCTGTGGAACACCACTTGTTACAAGTCCCCATTCGGATTTAACCCCATTTATGCACACTCTCTGCTTCCTATTGGTGAGCCATGACTCGATCCATGACAGCACTTTTCCCCCAATGCCATGAGCTGCCACTTTCTTTAACAGTCTCTGGTGCGGTACTCTATCAAAAGCCTTACTAAAGTCTAAATAAACAATATCGAATTCTTTATCGTGATCAACAGCCTCAAAAGCTTTAGTGAAGAAGGTTAATAAATTAGATAGGCAGGAACGGGCCCTCGTGAATCCATGCTGAGTATCATTAATCAAATTATGGTTATCTAGATGGCTTCTAATAATATCAGCTATAATTGACTCTAGTAATTTGCCTACAATTGAGGTCAGGCTTATTGGGCGGTAATTTGACGGTAGTGACTTGTCCCCTGCTTTAAAAATAGGAATTACATTAGCCATCTTCCACATATCAGACACTACACCTGTTTGAAGAGATAAATTAAAAATGTTAGATATTGGTTCACAGAGTTCCATTTTGCATTCCTTAAGAACCCTTGCAAAAAGCTCATCAGGACCCGGCGATTTATTTTGTTTCAGTCGGTCCAGCTGTTTCATAATCATTTCGCTAGTGACTGTGATATTGCATAATTTATCTTCTTCTGGGCCTCTGTAAAAATTAATTACTGGGATATTATTAATGTCTTCCTGTGTGAAAACCGAGAGAAAATAATTATTAAAAATAGAGCACATATCATTCTCCTTGTCTGTAAGATGCCCAAAGTTATTTTTAAGGGGACCTATCTTATAAGAACATAAGAACATAAGAAAGGAGGAACACTGCAGCAGGCCTGTTGGCCCATTCTATGCAGGTCCTTCACATTCCATCCCACCAACAGAATATTTGTTCAACCTAATTTTCAATGCTACCCAAAAAATAAGCTTTGATAATTTTATTTACTCATGTGCAATTCCCACTCAAATCCAACCCCTTTCACTCATGAATTTATCCAACCTAAATTTAAAACTACCCAAGGTCCTTGCTTCAATAACCCTACTAGGCAGACTGTTCCATTCATCAACTACCCTATTTCCAAACCAATACTTTCCTATATCCTTTCTAAATCTAAACTTATCTAACTTGAATCATTATTGCGGGTCTCTCTTGGAGAGATACCCTCAAGACCTTATTTATATCCCCTTTGTTAATACCCATTTTCCACTTGTATACCTCGATCATGTCTCCCTCATTCTACGTCTTACAAGTGAATGTAATTTAAGGGTCTTCAATCTTTCTTCGTAAGGAAGATTTCTAATGCTATGTATTAATTTAGTCATTCTACGCTGAATGTTTTCTAACGAATTTATGTCCATTCTGTAATATGGAGACCAGAACTGAGCTGCGTAATCTAGGTGAGGCCTTACTAATGATGTATAAAGCTGTAATATAACGTCTGGACTTCTGTTGCTAACACTTCTTGATATAAATCCCAGTAATCTATTTGCCTTATTACGTACGCTTAGGCATTGCTGTCTTGGTTTAAGGTTGCTGCTTACCATCACCCCCAAGTCCTTCTCGCAATCTGTATGGCTAAGTTCTACGTTATTTAACTTATAAGTGCTTGGGTTATGGACACTCCCGAGCTTTAGAACTTTGCATTTATCTACATTGAACTGCATCTGCCATTTTTCTGACCAGGAATTGAGTTTGTCTAAATCCTCCTGTAGTTCACTGACATCTACGTCTGAATCGATTATCCTACCTATCTTCGTGTCATCAGCGAATTTGCTCATATCACTAGAAATTCCCTCGTCAAGGTCATTTATATATATTATAAACAACAACGGGCCCAAAACCGATCCCTGAGGAACGCCACTTGTTACAGATCCCCACTCCGATTTAACCCCATTTATGCACACCCTCTGCTTCCTATTGGTGAGCCATGACTCGATCCATGACAACACTTTTCCCCAATGCCATGAGCAGCCACTTTCTTTAACAGTCTCTGATGTGGTACTCTATCAAAAGCCTTACTAAAATCCAAATAAACGATATCGAATTCTTTATCATTATCAACTGCCTCAAAAGCCCCACTGAAAAAGTTAACAAATTAGTTAGGCAGGAACGGCCCCTGGTGAATCCATGCTGAGTATCATTAATCAAATTATGCCTATCGAGATGGCTTCTTATGTTATCAGCTATAATCGACTCTAGTAATTTGCCTACAATTGACGTTAGACTTATTGGGCGGTAATTTGATGGTAACGACTTGTCCCCTGCTTTAAAAATAGGAATTACATTAGCCATCTTCCACGTATCCGGCACTACACCTGTTTGAAGAGATAGGTTAAAAATGTTAGTTAAGGGTTCACAGAGTTCTATTTTGCATTCCTTAAGAACCCTTGAAAAAAGCTCATCTTTTATAAACCTGGAAAAAACTTTTTGGGTTAGTTTTTGAATCCCTAGCAACTTTAATTTCATAGTCCCGTTTAGCTTTTCTTATTCCCTTTTTAACGTCCCTCTTAATGTCAGTATACTGATTTATAAGACTCGATAAAGCCCACTGCGTGGGCGAAACGTTGTCAATAAAGGATCACATTATACTGCTTATGTGTTTATTTTTCCATTGTGTCGGTATTTTATACCATTTATTTCCATCTTTTTATGCGCCTATAAATTCCTTTCTTCTGCCCTAAAAGATACTTAAGCCTATTATTCATCCATTTTGGGTCATTTCTACTAGATCTAATTTCTTTATACGGGATAAATGTTCTTTGGGCAGCCTGTATAGTGTTAAGAAAACTGTCATATTGATACCTCTCTTCGTCACCCCAGTCCACAGTTGATAAATGTTCTCTAAGTCCATTATAATCTGCTAAGCGAAAATCTGGGACCGTTACTGAATTATCCCTACTATCATACATCCATTCAATGCTAAAGGTAATTGACTTGTGGTCGCTTGAGCCGAGTTCCTCTGTAATTTCTAAATTATTAACAAGGGTTTCCTTGCTTGCCAGAACCAAGTCAAGTAGGTTATTTCCCCTTGTAGGTTCATAAGAACATAAGAACATAAGAAAAGAGGAACACTGCAGCAGGCCTGTTGGCCCATACTAGGCAGGTCCTTCACAATCCGTCCCACTAACAGAATATTTGCTCAACCCAATTTTCAATGCTACCCAAGAAATAAGCTTTGACAATTCTACCCACTCATGCGCGAGTCCCACTCAAATCCAACCCCTCTCACTCATGAATTTATCCAACCTAAATTTGAAACTACCCAAGGTCCTAGCTTCAATAACCCTACTAGGCAGACTGTTCCACTCATCAACTACCCTATTTCCAAACCAATACTTTCCTATATCCTTTCTAAATCTAAACTTATCTAACTTGAATCCATTATTGCGGGTTCTCTCTTGGAGAGATATCCTCAAGACCTTATTTATATCCCCTTTGTTAATACCCATTTTCCACTTGTATACCTCGATCATGTCTCCCCTCATTCTAACATAAGAACATAAGAATGGAGGAACACTGCAGAAGGCCTACTGGCCCATACAAGGCAGGTCCTTATCAAAACCACCACTACCTAAGAATTTATTCCCGTACTCACGACACAAATCAAACCCAGCCCCTCCCACTCATATATTTGTCCAATCTCTTTTTAAAGCCACCCAAGGTCCTAGCCTCTATCACAGTACTCGGAAGATTGTTCCACGCATCTACAACTCTGTTCGAAAACCAGTACTTGCCTATGTCCTTTCTAAATCTAAATTTATCCAATTTAAATCCGTTATTTCTGGTTCTTACTTGGTTCGATATCCTCAGTATTTTATTAATATCTCCCTTGTTCATGCCCATCATCCACTTGTACACCTCGATGATATCTCCCCTCATTCTACGTCTCTCCAGAGAGTGGAGATTCAACGCTCTAAGTCTATCTTCATACGGGAGATTTCTTATACTGTAAATCATTTTAGTCATTCTTCTTTGTATGTTCTCCAATGAATCTATATCCATCCTGTAGTAAGGAGACCAAAACTGAGCTGCATAATCCAAATGAGGTCTCACTAGTGATGTATAGAGCTGTAAAATAACTTTTGGACTTCTGTTGCTTATACTTCTTGAAATAAATCCTAGTAATCTGTTAGCCTTATTGCGCACACTTAGGCACTGTTGTCTTGGCTTTAGATTTCTGCTTACCATGCTTACAAGTGAATGTAATTTTAGGGTCTTCAATCTTTCTTCGTAAGGAAGATTTCTAATGCTATGTATTAATTTAGTCATTCTACGCTGAATGTTTTCTAACGAATTTATGTCCATTCTGTAATATGGAGACCAGAACTGAGCTGCGTAATCTAGGTGAGGCCTTACTAATGATGTATAAAGCTGTAATATAACCTCTGGACTTCTGTTGCTAACACTTCTTGATATAAATCACAGTAATCTATTTGCCTTATTACGTACGCTTAGGCATTGCTGTCTTGGTTTAAGGTTGCTGCTTACCATCACCCCCAAGTCCTTCTCGCAATCTGTATGGCTAAGTTCTACGTTATTTAACTTATAAGTGCTTGGGTTATGGACACTCCCGAGCTTCAGAACCTTGCATTTATCTACATTGAACTGCATCTGCCACTTTTCTGACCACGAATTAAGTTTGTCTAAATCTTCCTGAAGTTCTATGACATCTATGTTTGAATCAATTATCCTACCTATCTTCGTGTCGTCGGCGAATTTGCTCATATCACTAGTAATTCCTCATCAAGGTCATTGATATATATTATAAATAACAATGGGCCTAAGACTGATCCCTGTGGAACACCACTTGTTACAAGTCCCCATTCGGATTTAACCCCATTTATGCACACTCTCTGCTTCCTATTGGTGAGCCATGACTCGATCCATGACAGCACTTTTCCCCAATGCCATGAGCTGCCACTTTCTTTAACAGTCTCTGGTGCGGTACTCTATCAAAAGCCTTACTAAAGTCTAAATAAACAATATCGAATTCTTTATCGTGATCAACAGCCTCAAAAGCTTTACTGAAGAAGGTTAATAAATTAGATAGGCAGGAACGGCCCCTCGTGAATCCATGCTGGGTATCATTAATCAAATTATGGTTATCTAGATGGCTTCTAATAATATCAGCTATAATTGACTCTAGTAATTTGCCTACAATTGAGGTCAGGCTTATTGGGCGGTAGTTTGACGGTAGTGACTTGTCCCCTGCTTTAAAAATAGGAATTACATTAGCCATCTTCCACATATCAGACACTACACCTGTTTGAAGAGATAAATTAAAAATGTTAGATATTGGTTCACAGAGTTCTGTTACAAACTGCTTCAAAAAACAATCCTGAACTACTTCTAAAAAGTCGTTAGATTCTAAATTCCCTGTCAAGAAATTCTAAATATTTATATATATTTATATGTATCCACTAACAACTTATCTCCCGGGAATTTCACATGTATTTTCAAGTGAATATATTTCCACACCCTGAAACTCCCTTTTGTTTATATTTCAGGAAGGGTGACGGAGGGAACCTTCAGGAGAGGCACTCCTCTTACACTCCGCTACTTGAAACACATGTCGTCCTGAAGGAGTGAAAAAATGTAATTATCGGCTATACACACTGACCCATACCATAAACCCCGCCCTGACCCCACCATCATCCCCACAATGATCCCACCATCCTCCCCACCATGACCCCACCATCCTCCCCACCATGACATAAGAACATAAGAAAGGAGGAACACTGCAGCAGGCCTGTTGGCCCATACTAGGCAGGTCCTTCACATTCCATCCCACTAACAGAATATTTGTTCAACCTAATTTTCAATGCTACCCAAGAAATAAGATTTGATAATTTTATTTACTCATGTGCAATTCCCACTCAAATCCAACCCCTCTCACTCATGAATTTACCCAACCTAAATTTAAAACTACCCAAGGTCCTTGCTTCAATAACCCTACTAGGCAGACTGTTCCACTCATCAACTACCCTATTTCCAAACCAATACTTTCCTATATCCTTTCTAAATCTAAACTTATCTAACTTGAATCCATTATTGCGGGTTCTCTCTTGGAGAGATATCCTCAAGACCTTATTTATATCCCCTTTGTTAATACCCATTTTCCACTTGTATACCTCGATCATGTCTCCCCTCATTCTACGTCACCATCCTCCCCATCATGACCCCACCATCCTCCCCACCATGACCCCACCATCCTCCCCACCATGACCCCACCATCCTCCCCACCATCCTTCCAACCATAGACCCCACCATCCTCTCAGCCATAGACCCCATCATCCTCCCAACCATAGACCCCACCATCCTCCCAACCATAGACCCCACCATCCTCCCCACTATAGACCCCACCATCCTCCCAACCATAGACCCCACCATCCTCCCAACCATAGACCCCACCATCCTCCCCACTATAGACCCCACCATCCTCCCAACCATAGACCCCACCATCCTCCCCACCATAGACCCCACCATCCTCCCAACCATAGACCCCACCATCCTCCCCACCATAGACCCCACCATCCTCCCAACCATAGACCCCACCATCCTCCCCACCTCTCCCACCATCCTCAGCACCTCCTCAATATAGACCCCACCATCCTCCCCACCTCTCCCACCATCCTCAGCACCTCCTCACCATAGACCCCACCATCCTCCCCACCTCTCCCACCATCCTCAGCACCTCCTCACCATAGACCCACCATCCTCAACACTATCATCCCCACTATCCTCTTCACCTCCCACTACCCTCTCATCATTGATAAAGCCACTGGAGGGCGAAACGTCTACTATAAAGATACCCAGATGTTGCACATGTGTCTTAATTTCATATATTATCATGTTAAGTAAAAGGACACAAATGCAACTAATCTACCAATATTAATACATATATTATCATGTATCTCTCCCTCCTCCGCTCTAGTGGAGGTGGATCAGTCTCCACCTCCAGTAAATTAAACGCTTTATTGCCTCTATGTTGGCCATAAACGATCTCTGTATTTGTTCCAGCATTGACATTTCTCCCGCCCTGAACGGGGACGTCAACGCACCAATATTTCAAATGAGGGAACACAAGTTCAATGCCCGCCCCGTCATCCTCCTGTCTGTCGTGATCTTTGTCTTGTTATAAGTACATAAGAAAGGAGGAGCACAGCAGCAGGCCTGCTGGCCCATACTAGGCAAGTCCTTCACAAAACCTTTCAACTAACAGAATGTAATAATATTGGTAGAATTACCGACAATATGTTAGTAGGAACAATGTACTAAGTGACATTTTATTGTGGCAAGTTGCTTCCAGGAGCTTTCTCAAGCCGGCTTGAGAAAGCTCCTGGAGAGCGAAACGTTGCCACAATAAAATGTCACATTAGTTGCATTTGTGTCCTTTTACTTAACTAACAGAATATTTGAATATAAGAAAGGAGGAATACTGGAGCAGGCCTGCTGGCCCATACTGGGCAGGTCCTTCACAAATCCATCCCACTACCAGAATATTTGCATACCCCGTTTACAACGCTACCCAGGCAATAAGCTATTATGTTCTTTGAAAGAATGGTTAGTTGACATAAATATTCCGAAGTCTTTTGCTTGTTCCTTTCGTTAACGATCCTCCTGAGTTTTGTATACAGTGTTCCTTTTGAGTTCTTCATTCTTTCCATACCTAAGCACCTGGAACTTATCACATGTCCTACAAGGAGAAGTTAAGGAAACCCAACCTGACGACACTAGAGAGCAGGAGAGGTAGGAGGGGACATGATAATGACATATAAAATAATGAAAGGAATTGACAAGGTGGATAGGAACATTATGTTTCAGAGTGGGACACAGGAACAAAGGGCCACAACTGAAGGCTGAAAAAGTCAAATGAGTCACAGGGATGTTAGGAATTATTTCTTCAGTCGTAGAGTTGTCAGGAAGTGGAACAATCTGGAGTGATGTAGTGGAGGCAGGATCCATACATAGCTTAAGGAGAGGTACGATAAGGCTCTTGGAACAGAGAGAGAGAGTGGACATAGTAGCGACTAGTGAAGAGGTGGGGCCAGGAGCTACGAATCAATTCCTGTAGCCACAAAAGGTGGGGATACACTGGTGAAGGTGGTGTTGGTGGTGGTAGTGGATGTATATGGGGTGCACAATAAACTAGCCACTACCATCCACAGGATGGTTATGGGGAGCACAATAAACTAGCCACTACCATCCACAGGATGGTTATGGGGTGCACAATAAACTAGCCACTACCATCCACAGGATGGTTATGGGATGCACAAACTAGCCACTACCATCCACAGGATGGTTATGGGGAGTACAATAAACTAGCCACTACCATCCACAGGATGGTTATGGGGAGTACAATAAACTAGCCACTACCATCCACAGGATGGTTATGGGGAGCACAATAAACTAGCCACTACCATCCACAGGATGGTTATGGGGAGTACAATAACTAGCCACTACCATCCACAGGATGGTTATGGGGAGTACAATAAACTAGCCACTACCATCCACAGGATGGTTATGGGGAGTACAATAACTAGCCACTACCATCCACAGGATGGTTATGGAGCACAAACTAGCCACTACCATCCACAGGATGGTTATGGGAGCACAATAAACTAGCCACTACCATCCACAGGATGGTTATGGGGAGCACAATAAACTAGCCACTACCATCCACAGGATGGTTATGGGGAGTACAATAAACTAGCCACTACCATCCACAGGATGGTTATGGGGAGTACAATAAACTAGCCACTACCATCCACAGGATGGTTATGGGGAGTACAATAAACTAGCCACTACCATCCACAGGATGGTTATGGGGAGCACAATAAACTAGCCACTACCATCCACAGGATGGTTATGGGGAGCACAATAAACTAGCCACTACCATCCACAGGATGGTTATGGGGTGCACAATAAACTAGCCACTACCATCCACAGGATGGTTATGGGGTGCACAATAAACTAGCCACTACCATCCACAGGATGGTTATGGGGTGCACAATAAACTAGCCACTACCATCCACAGGATGGTTATGGGGAGCACAATAAACTAGTCACTACCATCCACAGGATGGTTATGGGGTGCACAATAAACTAGCCACTACCATCCACAGGATGGTTATGGGGTGCACAAACTAGCCACTACCATCCACAGGATGCACAATAAACTAGCCACTACCATCCACAGGATGGTTATGGGGGTGCACAATAAACTAGCCACTACCATCCACAGGATGGTTATGGGGAGCACAATAAACTAGCCACTACCATCCACAGGATGGATATGGGGAGCACAATAAACTAGCCACTACCATCCACAGGATGGTTATGGGATGCACAAACTAGCCACTACCATCCACAGGATGGTTATGGGATGCACAAACTAGCCACTACCATCCACAGGATGCACAATAAACTAGCCACTTCAACAACAAGTCTAACAATGGTCGTGCAGTTGATCTATCCATCCCACTCCTCTGACGCTAGTCTCTTTCTATTCCCTCACTATTTTCCCTCTCCCCTCTCTTTCACAAATCCCTCAGGGAGGAGCTGGTGTCGTTGAGGGGAGAGATATCATTTCTCAAGATACTTCAAGATAGCAGAACCTGACAATAAGCTGATATCATTTGTATCCTGACCACTCACCCTCCCTGAATCCCTTTCTCCTCTCTCCCTTTCCCCTTAGCTCAGTCCCTACCTGTCTCCCTACTTGTGTAACCCTACCTTCCTCTCACCTCCCTCCCTTCCTGGATCCCTCTCCTCCTTTCTGTACCTCAATCCCTTTACCCCCTCCTCTCAAATCTTCCCTCCACCCCCACCAACTCCTCTTCCTCCATTTCTCCTCTCTCCCAATCGTCCTTTCTCCCTTTCTCCCTCCATCAATCTTTTCATCCTTCCTCTCCCTTTCTTCCTCCCACCTCCCATCTGTTTCCCCTTTTTCTTTATCTCTTCTCTCAATCAACGTAATATTTTTAGCGTTCCTGACAACAGTGTCACCTACACAGCAACGACTACAATAACAAGGTGGATAACTAGAACTTTCAGAACATGAGATCCAAGCCCAGTGATGATAATCTTCAAGTCATTTGTTAAGTAAAAGGACACAAATGCAACTAATGTGACATTTTATTGTGGCAACGTTTCGCTCTCCAGGAGCTTTTTCAAGCCGGCTTTTTCAAGCCGGCTGAAAGCTCCTGGAGAGCGAAACGTTGCCACAATAAAATGTCACATTAGTTGCATTTGTGTTCTTTTACTTAACATATTGTCGGTAATCCTACCAATATTATTACATTCAAGTCATTTGTACTCTTTTGACTGGGATAGTGTTGTACACTAACAACCTCTTTTAAGGCAGGCGAAACTGCAGACTTGGAGAAGGTACAGAGAACCTTCACCTCACACATAAATTCAGCCAGACACCTAAATTACAGGGCATGCCTGAAGTTCCTTGATCTGTATTCCTTGGAACGTATACCTGGAGAATACCTGGTCATACATGTATGCCTGGAGTATACCTGCTCATGGACTAAGTAAGTAAGTTTATTCAGGTATACACAAATACAGTTATATAGATTATCATACATAGCAGCATATGTGTAGAGAACCTAGGATAGCCCAAAAAAGTCAGACAAAGTGACTTATTTCCATTGGGGTCCTTCGCTTATTTCCATTGGGGTTGACCCCGGGCCGCGGGGTCAACGCCTCAAGTAGACTGGAAAATTCTGGAGGGAATGGTCCTAAATCTGGACACAGAAATGACATTCTGCAGATACATGAGGCTCTGTAGTGTAAAATATCCCCAGTGAAAAGAAGTGTCGTCACGAGTACACTGAGAGACAACTTATGAAGTGTCATGGAGTTAAGAGGCACCTAATTTCCCCTGTCTTCTAATAACATGTTCATTTTTCCACTATAATCTACCTTGTCCATAATTACTATCACATTTGCTTTGTCTGTTTCGTAAGGTGAAGTCCAGGATCTTCCCTTAATTCATGGTATAACTTAACACATCTTTGAGGACAATTGTTGTTGTAGAGGTCAAGACTCAACAACTTCGCTTCATACATGAGGGGAAATTATTAACAGACCTGTAGATAAATGGTTCAGAGAACCGACAAGTTATAAATTGTCGGTTCTCTGAACCATTCATCTACATCCTGTCTGACACAGCAACATCTTGGATCTTGATACAAACAAATTCTTCAACACTTGTCCAACCTTTGGACGAAGACCTACTTCGACTAGTGGATGGTACCACTATGACCCCGCCTCCTGCTGCTTCACCTCACCTGACTACAGTATATAAGCCACCTCTACGGACATATACAGTACTTTCTACAAGATTGATGGACTGAACACATCGACTCCAGGCCGAGGGACTGATTACCTCAAACTCCTCCTCTCCTTACACCTTTCTACTTTGTATTGGACTGATGAAGCCACTGTGTGGCGAAACGTTTCCTCAATAAAGATACCCAAGTGTTGCATATGTGTCTAATTTATTAACAGACCTCCTAGCTGTCCTCAAGAAGAAACTTGAGAAGTTCCTCGAAGTCACTTCCTGATCAGCCGGGCTGTGGTGCACACAGTGGAGTGCGTGTGCACCACAGTAGCAGCAGCAACAACGACAACAACAGTAGCAGCAATAATACCAGAAGCAACAGCAACAACAGCAGTAGCAGCAACAACAACAGTAGCAGCAACAACAGTAGCAGCAACACCAGAAGCAACCGTAGCAGCAGCAACAACAGTAGGTAGCAGCATCAACAACAGTAGGTAACAGCAACAACAGTAGGTAGCAGCAGCAACAACAGTAGGTAGCAGCAGCAACAACAGTAGGTAGCAGCAGCAACAACAGTAGGTAGCAGCAGCAACAACAGTAGGTAGCAGCAGCAACAACAGTAGGTAGCAGCAGCAACAACAGTAGGTAGCAGCAGCAACAACGTAGGTAGCAGCAGCAACAACAGTAGGTAGCAGCAGCAACAACAGTGGTAGCAGCAGCAACAACAGTAGGTAGCAGCAGCAACAACAGTAGGTAGCAGCAGCAACAACAGTAGGTAGGCAGCAGCAGCAACAACAGTAGGTAGCAGCAGCAACAACAGTAGGTAGCAGCAGCAACAACAGTAGGTAGCAGCAGCAACAACAGTAGGTAGCAGCAGCAACAACAGTAGGTAGCAGCAGCAACAACAGTAGGTAGCAGCAGCAACAACAGTAGGTAGCAGCAGCAACAACAGTAGGTAGCAGCAGCAACAACAGTAGGTAGCAGCAGCAACAACAGTAGGTAGCAGCAGCAACAACAGTAGGTAGCGCAGCAACAACGTGGTAGCAGCAACGTGAGCAGCAGCAACAGTAGGTAGACAGCAGCAGCAACAGTGGCAGCAACGCAACAGCAACAGCACAACAGAAGACGCAGATCAGCAACAGTGCAGAACAACAGCCTCAGCAGCAACAAAGGCCAGCAGGCTGGCCTTCGTATTCTGCACCTGTGCTGCTATCTAGCGGATCCGGTCCACACTAGAACCGAGCAACGCAGCTGTTACTGCTTCATTCACGGGACAGGCGCAGGTCAGGTCAGAGGTCACGCTACCTACAATCATTCACTGGACAGGCGCAGGTCAGGTCAGAGGTCACGCTACCTACAATCATTCACGGGACAGGCGCAGGTCAGGTCAGAGGTCACGCTACCTACAATCATCTCACAAGGTAGATAGCAGGCAGTTCAAGGTCACGCCCTCATGACTCGATCGCGACACGCCTCACCTGACTAATGTTATTCCTCCGGCCACGCTGCTGATAGACGCCCATTTCACGGTACGCATCAGTAGAGGCTCAGCTACCACATATTCACGTGACTCCAATCATTAAACAGTTAAGACTCGCTCACCTCCATCATTAAACAGTAAGACTCGCTCACCCCCATCATTATAACGTAAGACTCGCTCACCCCATCATTATACAGTTAAGACTGCTCACCCCATCATTATAACAGTTAAGACTCGCTCACCCCATCATTATAACAGTTAAGACTCGCTCACTCCCATCATTATAACAGTTAAGACTCGCTCACTCCCATCATTATAACAGTTAAGACTCGCTCACCCCCATCATTATAACAGCTAAGACTCGCTCACCCCCATCATTATAACAGTTAAGACTCGCTCACCCCCATCATTATAACAATTAAGACTCGCTCACCCCCATCATTATAACAGTTAAGACTCGCTCACCACCATCATTATAACAGTTAAGACTCGCTCACCCCCATCATTATAACAGTTAAGACTCGCTCACCCCCATCATTATAAAGCTAAGACTCGCTCACCCCCATCATTACAACAGTTAAGACTCGCTCACCCCCATCATTATAACAGCTAAGACTCGCTCACCCCCATCATTATAACAGTTAAGACTCGCTCACCCCCATCATTATAACAGCTAAGACTCGCTCACCCCCATCATTACAACAGTTAAGACTCGCTCACCCCATCATTATAACAGTTAAGACTCGCTCACCCCCATCATTATAACAGTTAAGACTCGCTCACCCCATCATTATAACAGTTAAGATTCAGCTCACCCCCATCATTATAACAGTTAAGACTCGCTCACCCCCATCATTATAACAGCTAAGACTCGCTCACCCCCATCATTATAACAGTTAAGACTCGCTCACCCCCATCATTATAACAGTTAAGACTCGCTCACCCCCATCATTATAACAGTTAAGACTCGCTCACCCCCATCATTATAACAGCTAAGACTCGCTCACCCTATCATTATAACACTAAGACTCGCTCACCCCCATCATTATAACAGTTAAGACTCGCTCAACCCCATCATTATAACAGTTAAGACTCGCTCACCCCCATCATTATAACAGCTAAGACTCGCTCACCCCCATCATTATAACAGTTAAGACTCGCTCAACCCCATCATTATAACAGCTAAGACTCGCTCACCCCCATCATTATAACAGCTAAGACTCGCTCACCCCCCTCATTATAACAGTTAAGACTCGCTCAACCCCATCATTACAACAGTTAAGACTCGCTCACCCCCATCATTATAACAGTTAAGACTCGCTCACCCCCATCATTATAACAGCTAAGACTCGCTCACCCCCATCATTATAACAATTAAGACTCGCTCAACCCCATCATTATAACAGTTAAGACTCGCTCACCCCCATCATTATAACAGCTAAGACTCGCTCACCCCATCATTATAACAGTTAAGACTCGCTCACCCCTCATTATAACAGTTAAGACTCGCTCAACCCCATCATTAACAGTAGACTCGCTACCTCATTATAACAGTAAACTCGCTCACCCCCATCATTATAACAGTTAAGACTCGCTCACCCCATCATTATAACAGCTAAGACTCGCTCACCCCCATCATTATAACAGTTAAGACTCGCTCACCCCATCATTATAACAGCTAAGACTCGCTCACCCCCATCATTATAACAGTTAAGACTCGCTCAACCCCATCATTATAACAGCTAAGACTCGCTCACCCCCATCATTATAACAGCTAAGACTCGCTCACCCCATCATTATAACAGTTAAGACTCGCTCACCCCATCATTATAACAGTTAAGACTCGCTCACCCCATCATTATAACAGCTAAGACTCGCTCACCCCATCATTATAACAGTTAAGACTCGCTCACCCCATCATTATAACAGCTAAGACTCGCTCACCCCATCATTATAACAGTTAAGACTCGCTCACCCCCATCATTATAACAGCTAAGACTCGCTCACCCCCATCATTATAACAGTTAAGACTCGCTCACCCCCATCATTACAACAGCTAAGACTCGCTCAACCCCCATCATTATAACAGTTAAGACTCGCTCACCCCCATCATTCATACAGTGAGACTCAGCTCTACCCCTCATCATCATAATGGATGCTCCCTCCTACCCCCTTCCCTCCATCATAATGGATGCTCCCTCCTACCCCTTCCCCTCCATCATAATGGATGCTCCCTCCTACCCCCTTCCCTCCATCATAATGGATGCTCCCTCCTACCCCCTTCCCTCCATCATAATAGATGCTCCCTCCTACCCCCTTCCCTCCATCATAATGGATGCTCCTCCTACCCCTTCCTCCATCATAATGATGCCCTCCTACCCCCTTCCCTCCATCATAATAGATGCTCCCTCCTACCCCCTTCCCTCCATCATAATGGATGCTCCCTCCTACCCCCTTCCCTCCATCATAATAGATGCTCCCTCCTACCCCCTTCCCTCCATCATAATGGATGCTCCTCCTACCCCCTTCCCTCCATCATAATGGATGCTCCCTCCTACCCCCTTCCCCTCCATCATAATAGATGCTCCCTCCTACCCCCCTTCCCCTCCATCATAATGGATGCTCCCTCCTACCCCTTCCCTCCATCATAATAGATGCTCCCTCCTACCCCCTTCCCCTCCATCATAATGGATGCTCCCTCCTACCCCCTTCCTCCATCATAATGGATGCTCCCTCCTACCCCCTTCCCTCCATCATAATAGATGCTCCCTCCTACCCCCTTCCCTCCATCATAATGGATGCTCCCTCCTACCCCTTCTCCTCCATCATAATAGATGCTCCCTCCTACCCCCTTCCCCTCCATCATAATGGATGCTCCCTCCTACCCCTTCCCTCCATCATAATAGATGCTCCCTCCTACCCCCTTCCCTCCATCATAATGGATGCTCCCTCCCTACCCTCCCTCCATCTTGATGGATTGTCCCTCCTACCACCCCCTTTCCCTCCATCTTGATGGATGTTACCTCCTACCACCCCTTTCCCTCCATCTTGATGGATGTTCCCTCCTACCACCCCCTTTCCCTCCATCTTGATGGATGCTCCCTAATGCCACCACTCCCCGTCATGATGGATGACCCCCTATCACCCTTTCCCTCTTCTTCATCATGGATGCTCCCTCCTACCATCCTCTTTTCCTTCCATCTTGATAGATGCTTCCTCCTATCACCCCCTTTCCCTCCCTCATGATAGATGCTGTCCCTTACCACCACGTGATCCCCCTCCCTTCCTTCCCCTCTATCATGGTTCCTCCCCCTACCCTATCAACCTGAACTCGTGTGGTCAGAACATATAGGAGGAGAATGATATAGCTGGGAAGAAACATGGCTTGTAACCAGGCTGCCCAGCTTCTGAGGCATCTGTGGTCGAGTGGTCTAGAACGTCACTTGGGGAACCTTGCTAGAGTTCCCTGACGTTTCTGCGTGGTGGTGCATTGATATATATATATTAGGCAGTTTTTTAAAGTTTTAACACAGGAATTACATAAAACAAGGTAAATTTTGATAACGTCAACAGTATAAGGCAACAAAAGAGAAAACAAACGCAAAGAAAATGGAAATAAACAAATATATTTTCAAGCGCGAACTAAAGCAGATTTATCATCACAAAACTTTGCATTAATTCAGTTATCACGAAAACGTGTTTTACAGTCCGCATCAGCCCCCCTCCCCCTCCAACAACAACAAAAACCATACACTAAGATTTAAGGTTACAAAAGGTCGCATTCATTAAGTAATCATGAAATATGTGTTGGCATTAAGGGTGGACGGGCCGGAGGATGGAGGGGGATGAGTCTCTCATTACAGACTTGAGAGGTGACCGTCAGTCTTGCCGTTAATCTCGGTTTGTGACACGTAAGACTGACGCAGCCTTACTGAGCCAACTTCTGGCGGGGAGGAAACAATCTCGTATGACTGAAGTTACTGACCGAAGTAATGAGTGTTGAACCGAGGTTACCGACCGTAAGCGACCGTTTAACTGAAGTTACTAACGGAAACAGCTGTTGTACCTATGATGTTAATGACCACAAATGATGTGTGACTTCAGTTATTGACCGCAAATGACAGTTTATCTTATTATTAAAAATTTTAAACTTTTGGAATTACCAGAAGCGGCTCATTTCGAGCACCCGCCCCTTCCCCCCTTCCCTCAACCATCACCCCTTCCCTCAACCATCACCCCTTCCCTCACCCATCACCCCTTCCCAAACACCCAGAGTGGAAGATATGGGAGAAAATGTAAAAAAAAAAAAAAAAAAAAAACGCGGTTTGAAAAGCAGGGGTACCTTGGGCACAATAAAAGAATATTGTATCAACATCCGTGGTATCAACATCCGTGGTATCAACATCCGTGGTCCCAGATTATTCAACAATATCAGAAGACATCAGAAACATTGCTGGAACACGAGTAGAAGTCTTCAAGAGGAAGCTAGATAACAACCTTCACCATAGCATCGTCTCCTTTGCAGACAATATTAGAATCTGAATAAAAAAGTTTAATCCACTGAGGACGCGGTAAATCTACAAGTGTATAAAAATATTTTTTTTCCGTGGGTCGCTGAAAACAATATGATGTTCAGTCAGGATAAATTTCAGTTACTTCGTTATGGAAAATTTGAGGAAATAATAGCTAGAACGGAGTATACAACAAATTTTAACCATACAGTAGAGCGAAAAACTAATGCCAGAGGATCTCGCCTTCAAGGATAACAACAGTGCCACTATCACATCTCCGAGAAAAAAAATGATAGGATGGATAATGAGAACTTTCAAAACAAGGGATGCCATGCCAATGATGATCCTCTTGTTCCCTTTAAGCTGGAATGCTGTTGTACACTAAGTGCCCCATTCAAGGCAGGTTAAACTGCAGTTCCAGAGAATGTACACTGCACATATTAGTTCAGTCAAGCACCTTAATTACTGGGAATATTTGAAGTCCCCTGAGCTTGACCCTTGGCGAGAAAAAATACATGATAATATATACTTGGAAAATCCTAGAGGCACTGGTCCCAAATCTGCACACAGAAATCACTCCCTACGAAAGCAAAAGACTGGGCAGACGGTGCAACATCCCCCATTGAAAAGCAGAGGTCCCATGAGTACACTAAGAGAAAATTCAGTAAGTGTCTGGGGCCCAAAACTGTTCAACAACCTTGTATCTTACATAAGGGAAATTACCAATAGACCCCTGGCTGTCTTGAAGAGTGCAGCGCTGTATGACCCTTGTGGATTTAGCGCTTAATTGTGATTATAATAATGTCTTCAAGAGGAAGCCCCCTCCTGGTTGACTTCAGGTAAGTAGGTAAGTACCAGATCAACCAGGCTGTGATGGATACGTGGGCCAACGGGCCACCAGCCGCAACAGCCTGGCTGTCCAGGCAAGCAGCAGACAAATCTGGCTCAGGACCAGGCTCTGGCAGTAGGAAAACCCACGATGCCCATCAGAGGTATATCAGAGGTAGTGAGGGAGAAGTAAGGGGGTGAAGGGAGGAACCACCCATGTTAGAATTAAGGCTAACAAGCTTACCCCTTAACCTCCCTACTACCCCTCCCCCTCCCCCTCCCCCCACCACGGTAGCAGGACCCTCAAATGAAGTGGGGAAAACCGCGGAAAAGTTCAGTATTATCACTCTGCTCCATTGCCCCGAACTGCTCCCCTAAGGAGGATGGGGAGGAGGAGGAGGAGGAGGAGGAGGAAGGAGGTGGAAGGAAGAGGAGGGAAGGAAGGTGCTACTCAATGTCGCTCACAAGGTCGACCTTCACGAGCTTCCAAGGGTTGTAAGACGACCCATACGCCTCTCTTCCCCTCCCCCTTCTCCTCAACCCCTTCACCTTCCCCTCGGCGTAGTGGAGACGAGGGGAGGTATCGCTGGGCGGCTAGACACACACTAACCCCCTGTTTGACAATCAATTATGCAGTAGCAATGTTGCACCAGGCACGCTTGTGGAGGAGGGGGAGAGGGGGAGGGGAGGGACAGTAGGAATAGGAGGGGGAAAGGGAAGGGACAGTAGGAATGGGAACGGGAAGGGGTTAGGGGGCCACACTTGGCAACGCTGATAGTTCAAGAGTGAAGCAGTTAATATTATGCTATTGTTGCCAACAACAACAGTTGTATTATTACTACTATTAGTACTACTATTACTACTACAACTACTACTATTTCTATTACTACTACTACTATTATTATTACTATTACAACTACTACTAATACTACTACTACAACCACTATTACCACCACCACCGTGATTTATAAGACTCGTCACTCTATGACAAAAACTTCTAACTTAAATACCACCCAAAATGGTCAGGCCACTTAACCTTCCTTCCTTCTCTCTTCCTGTCTACCCACAACCTTCCTTACTTCTCTCTTCTTGTCTACCCACAACCTTCCTTACTTCTCTCTCTCTCTCTCTCTCTCTCTCTCTCTCTCTCTCTCTCTCTCTCTCTCTCTCTCTCTCTCTCTCTCTCTCTCGATGTAGACATCGTTGTAGATCTGTGATGTTGGGAAGAGATTGCATACTTTGTTATAGTACAACAACATTCTCAAGACTTTCGTGTAGAATTAAGAAGATTTGATACTTTCCGGTTATGTGCCGCGAGACTTATCTTTATTTTTGCCTAAATTCTGAAATCCAGCTCTTAATGTAACCTCTCAGCTTGCTGTCTGCGCACTCTCAGCTTGCTGTCTGCGCACTCTCAGCTTGCTGTCTGCGCACTCTCAGCTTGTTGTCTGCGCACTCTCAGCTTGCTGTCTGCGCACTCTCAGCTTGCTGTCTGCGCACTCTCAGCTTGCTGTCTGCGCACTCTCAGCTTGCTGTTGCGCACTCAGCTGCTGTCTGCGCACTCTCAGCTTGCTGTCTGCGCACTCTCAGCTTGTGTCTGCGCACTCAGCTTGTGTCTGCGCACTCTCAGCTTGTTGTCTGCGCACTCTCAGCTTGCTGTCTGCGCACTCTCAGCTTGCTGTCTGCGCACTCTCAGCTTGCTGTCTGCGCACTCTCAGCTTGCTGTCTGCGCACTCTCAGCTTGCTGTCTGCGCACTCTCAGCTTGCTGTCTGCGCACTCTCAGCTTGCTGTCTGCGCACTCTCAGCTTGCTGTCTGGCACTCTCAGCTTGTGTCTGCCAGCTCTGTTGTGTCGCCACTAGCTTGTTGTCTACACTTAGTCTGTGCTGTTGTCTGCTGACTTGCAGTTTGCCTGCTCTTGCTTTACCTCAGCTTGCTGTCTGCTGCTGTTACTCTGCTTCTGTGCTGTTCACTCTGCCTGTGCTGTTACCTGCTCGCTGTGCTGTTGACCTGCTGCTGTGCTGTTCCTGCTGCCTGTGCGTACCTGCCTGTGCTGTTATGTCCTGTCTATTACCTGTCTCCTGTGCTGTTACCTGTCCTGTCTTTACCTGCTCCTGTGTGTTCCAGCTCCTGTGTGTTACCTGCTCTGTGCTGTTACCTGTCCTGTGCTGTTACCTGCTCCTGTGCTGTTACCTGCTGCTGTGCTGTTACCTGCTGCTGTGCTGTTACCTGCTGCTGTGCTGTTACCTGCTGCTGTGCTGTTACCTGCTGCTGTGCTGTTACCTGCTGCTGTGCTGTTACCTGCTGCTGTGCTGTTACCTGCTGCTGTGCTGTTACCTGCTGCTGTGCTGTTACCTGCTGCTGTGCTGTACTCTCCTGTGCTGTTACCTGCTCTGTGCTGTTACCTGCTCTGCTAGTGCTGTATACCTGCTGCTGTGCTGTTACCTGCTGCCTGTGCTGTTACCTGCTGCTGTGCTGTTACCTGCTGCTGTGCTGTTACCTGCTCCTGTGCTGTTACCTGCTCCTGTGCTGTTACCTGCTCCTGTGCTGTTACCTGCTGCTGTACTACTACCTGCTGCTGTACTACTACCTGCTGCTGTACTACTACCTGCTGCTGTGCTACTACCTGCTGCTGTGCTGTACCTGCTCTGTGCTGTACCTGCTGCTGTCTTACCTGCTGCTGTGCTTACCTGCTCTGTTACCTGCTGCTGTACTACTACCTGCTGCTGTACTACTACCTGCTGCTGTGCTACTACCTGCTGCTGTACTACTACCTGCTGCTGTACTACTACCTGCTGCTGTACTACTACCTGCTGCTGTGCTACTACCTGCTGCTGTACTACTACCTGCTGCTGTGCTAATACCTGCTGCTGTACTACTACCTGCTGCTGTACTAATACCTGCTACTTGTCTACTACCTGCTGCTGTACTATACTACACTTGCTAATATCCTGTCTAATACCTGCTGCTGTGCTACATACCTGCTGCTGTACTAATACCTGCTGCTGTACTAATACCTGTGCTGACATTATCCTGCTGCTGTACTAATACACTATGCTGCTTGTACTATACCTGCTCTGTACTACTACCTTGCTAATCTTCAACGTACTAATACCTGTGCATAGCGTAAATGCTGTGCTAATACCTGCTGCTGTGCTAATACCTGCTGCTGTATTACTACCTGCTGCTGTACTAATACCTGCTGCTGTACTAATACCTGCTGCTGTACTAATACCTGCTGCTGTGCTGCAACAAGTTGTTCTTTGTACATTTTGATAAATTATTTAGGGAGTTATTCTGGTGTGTCAGTCTTTATTCTTTTTTGTGTCTATCCTCTTTTATAGTCACGTATTTTGTGTCTGCTGAGTGTTCTTAATCCGAGGAATCAGAGCTATCCCTCTCCTTCCTAGGATCAAATCTGATTACTTTCCATTTCCCGGAGACAGTATAACCCGTACTGATCTAGCGCTCTCCCATTATTGCAATAAATATACTAGGCAGGTGCGGCCTCCGTTTTCTTTGATGGTCAATAACATAAATGTTGATTCCCGACGACCACAAATATCAAAATTTTCTCTCGTTAATATAAATTGAGAGACAAAATCTCCGATTTACGGCTCATTTTATTCCCAGAATATATATATATATATATATATATATATATATATATATATATATATATATATATATATATATATATATATATATATATATATATTCGTCCGATTAAGTAAAACTGGTCAATTAGCAAGAACTCATTTAAAATTAAGTCCTTTCTAAAATTTTCTCTTATACGTTTAAAGATATATTTTTTTCATTTATGTTAATGTAAGAATTTATAATTTTGTACCAAGAGAAACTTTGAAAACCTACCTAACCTTATTACAACAAGCTCAATTTAATTTAGCCTAACCCAACTAAATATATTTTAGATACGTAAACATTAATTTAATAATAAACAAACACAATGAAATATATTTTTTTCGTTATGTTCAGAATGATTTTGGCGAAATTATTGCATACACAAATTTTCACTTGTCTTATATTTCAAGGTGAGCGTTGTATTTAAGCCAAAATCGCAAGTTTTACCTAATCGGCACGACATATATATATATGTGTGTGTGTGTGTGTGTGTGGTGCCGAATAAGTAAAACTTGCTATTTTTGGCTTAAATAGCAACGCTCTTCTTGCCGAATAAGGCAAGCGAAAATTTGTGTATGCAATAATTTCGCAAAAAATCATTCTCAACCTAACGAAAAAATATATTTCATTGTGTTTGTTTATTAAATTATTGTAAACTTATCTAAAATATATTTAGTTGGATTAGGCTAAATAAAACTGTGCTTGTTATAATAAGAGAAGATTACATCTGGAAGTACTGACTTCGGCAATTGTCTACAAACAACTATAACCAGTCACTGAACAAATAACCAGTCACACTGAACAAATAACCAGTCACACTGAACAAATAACCAGTCACACTGAACAAATAACCAGTCACACTGAACAAAAAACCAGTCACACTGAACAAATAACCAGTCACACTGAACAAATAACCAGTCACACTGAACAAATAACCAGTCACACTGAACAAATAACCAGTCACACTGAACAAATAACCAGTCACACTGAACAAATAACCAGTCACTGAACAAATAACCAGTAACACTGAACAAATAACATCTCTGAACACAAAGGTGGAAGAAGCAATCAAGGACTGGAAGATGAACATGAACGTACGTTTGAACGACTACCTTGATTACCCTGATAACAAAAATGAACAAGAAAAGTTATCTGACGCAGACATAATTAACAGCTCTCACTTTACAAAGATACCTCTATTAGGATCACAGAAGACCAGCTAAAAGTTAATGTACTTGTTAACGGAATTAAAGAAGCATGTTTATTAGGAAAACAAGATAGTAAACATTGTGTTGTGATCAGATTTCATTTATATGACATGAAAAAGGATCTAATTAAATGATCAATTAGAGTAAAAAATGAAGTGTACATCAGTGAGTGTCTGACGAGAAAATGTCAGAATCTTTTGTTCAGATTGAGAAAACTTAAACGGGATAACAGTGACAAAATCAATCAGTGCTTCACTCGAGATGGGAAAATTCAAGTGAGAAAAACAGATGTAGGCCGTTTGTATAGTATCACAAGTGAACAAGATCTCTCCAACTTCCTCAGAGATGTTCATCTTACCGAGACTGATTAACCAATTCGTCCTTAACATTATTATCTACGTGTAGTGTATCTTCCTACCGCATTATCGTACAAATCCTTGTACTATCATTTACTAGTTAGTACCAACTACCTCTTGTTCTATGTTTTTGTGTTATTGCTTGCTTAAATTTTGTGGTATAAGTCAAAAATCGTATTGTTCATTTATCACAGTATACGTCACCACTGCCTTCAACACCACCCTTCACTTTCCACACACTTACATTTACTTATTTTTATTAATTTAATATAAAATCTTACTGTTTAAATTTCGTTTAATACCATTTTATTATCTATCCATTTTATATTTTTGTATTATTTGTTTAATCTCTGTGTAATCTTTTAGAATATAGTTCTTTGCAGACCTATACTTCGTAGTGCCTGTTATAAGCTTTCATATTACCTCCAGTGCAATATTGAATCCTAACAGTTGTGCAACATTGATTTACTACTTGTCATAGTCATTACATCAACCCTTATTAATAGTTAATAGTATCTTTTCTGTTAGTTATACATTCTTAATCCTGCATTAGTTATATGATTGCAAACATCAATCCTGATATTAACCTCTTATTAAATGACATACATGATCCTAATGATAATAATTGTCTTTATTACACTGCTAGTCAGGCTAAGACACTACTCAGTGCCAACAATAACATAACAGTATTTAATTATAATGTCAAATCATTAAGCAAACGCTATGATGACCTCCAAGCACTACTCAATTTTCTAAATGTCAGTATGTCTATCATTACTCTCACTGAAACCTGTCTAAAACATGTTACAAACATCTATGCCATACCTGGCTACACGTCCATACACAATTGTAGGCCAGATCAATTAGGAGGTGGCACAGCTATGTGCTACTCTGATGAACTTGAATGTATAAAATCTACTTGCACTAGGGATGAATATGGTGAATATACATTTGCTAAATTTAAATCCAAAAACCTTAAAAAACTTTCAACAGTTGAATAAATCTACAGAGTACCTCACTCTAATATTTACTTATTTAGTGAAAAACTAAGAAACATGATAACTGACACAGAGATGACTAAACACCACCTGATACTTACAGGGCACTTTAACATAAACCTCATCCATGACCATGACCCACACGTAACTGAATACACAAACACAATGAGCAACTGCTTACTTCTGCCAACTATAACAAAACCTAGAAGAATCTCCGAGACAAGTGCCTCATTACTTGACCATATCTGGACAAACACTATATCCCCATTAAAAGCAAGCATAATCACAGATAACACCACTGACCACTGCCCCACCTTATGTAGATTGCCCCAGGACACAAGTAAGATCACATTCCGACTACATGACAAGTGATATGAAAAATACATGGAAAACCCTATCTGAAATTCTAGGATCTAAATAGGTGTCTCGAAACAGTGATTAACTTAACTAAACCAGAAGAACCTCTCCTCCAGCCAACAGATACTGCCAACAAACTTAATGTCTTTTTCTCGACCGTAGGAATAAAGCTAGCAAACAAAACCGCAAACTCAAACACTCAGCCAAAAGACTACCTCACTGATAACTACCAAATACTCTATTTCTAGCCCCAACAAACCCTAGTGAAATCTGGCTCATTATCAAAACAATAAAGAACAAAACAGGAGACCTAAATAACCTACCACCACTTATGTATAAAAAAAAGCTTCTCATGTGTTGTCACCAATTATTGTAACTCTCTTTAACAAATCCATTGAATCTTCCACCTTCCCATCCAGACTCAAGACAACAAGGGTCACCCTGATCATCCATACTCAAGACAGTAAGGGTCACCCTGATCATCCATACTCAAGACAGCAAGGCTCACCCTGACCATCCATACACAAGACAGCAAGGGTCACCCTGACCATCCATACACAAGACAGCAAGGGTCACCCTGACCATCCATACTCAAGACAGCAAGGGTCACCCTGGCCATCCATACTCAAGACAACAAGGGTCACCATGACCATCCATACTCACGACAACAAGGGTCATCCTGACCATCCATACACAAGATAGCAAGGGTCACCCTGACCATCCATACTCAAGACAGCAAGGGTCACCCTGACCATCCATACACAAGACAACAAGGGTCACACCCTTACCATCCATACACAAGACAACAAGGGTCACCCTGACCATCCATACTCAAGACAGCAAGGGTCACCCTGACCATCCATACACAAGACAGCAAGGGTCACCCCGATCCTCAAAGGAGGTGATCTAACTGAGTTGAACAACTATAGGCCTATATCAAACTTGCCCCTACTATCTAAAATCTTCGAAAAAACAATTCAGTAACAAGTCTACTCCTACTTAGTATCCCACAACATACTTAACCCTTGTCAGTTTGGATTCAGACCGAAAAAAAGTACTAACGATGCAATTATACATATGCTTGAACTAATATATTCGGCACTCGAAAAAAATGAAATTTTCCCTGGGACTTTTCATAGATCTACGAAAAGCATTTGATACAGTTGTTCATGACCTATTGCACCTAAAACTTGAACATTACGGGGTCAGAGGACACACTCTCGATTACTTAAAATCTTAGCAACAGAAACCAGTATGTATACACAAATGGAGTTAACTCCACTACACAACCTGTTCTTGTTGGAGTCCCACAGGGTAGTGTTCATGGCCCACTTCTCTTTCTCATTTACATCAATGACCTCCCAAACGCATCTAAACTCCTTAGACCCATTTTATTTATAGATGACACTACTTATGTCTTCTCTCACCCAAACCCAACTATACTAACAGATACTGTAAATGACAAACTATTAAAAATATCTACTTGGATGACAACCAACAAACTTACTCTCAATATAGAGAAAACCTATTTTATGCTGTTTGGATACAGCTTCAAATCTACAGCTAAACATATTGATAAATGGTTCACCCATTTCAAGACACACACACGGCAAATTTCTAGGTGTCCACCTTGACTGCAGTCTCAGATTCCAGACACACATACAGCAAATATCCAAGAAAGTCTCGAAAAC
>WNWK01000129.1:112500-235000 GCA_009830355.1 Cherax destructor
TGTATCCTCACTCGTGTATCCTCACTCGTGTATCCTCACTCGTGTATCCTCACTCGTGTATCCTCACTGTGTATCCTCACTCGTGTATCTTCACTCGTGTATCTTCACTCGTGTATCCTAACTTACGTATCCTTACTTGTGTATCCTCACTAGTGTATCCTCACTCGTGTATCCTCACTAGTGTATCCTCACTAGTGTATCCTCACTCGTGTATACTCACTCGTGTATCCTCACTCGTGTATCCTCACTCGTGTATCCTCACTCGTGTATCCTCACTCGTGTATCCTCACTCGTGTATCCTCACTAGTGTATCCTCACTCGTGTATCCTCACTCGTGTATCCTAACTTACGTATCCTTACTTGTGTATCCTCACTCACGTAGAATGCGTAACATATTAGTGTAACAAATAGAATGTGTGACATAACAGATAACATGTGTAACATTATAGATAGAATGTGTAACCTACTAGAAAGATAGAATGTGTAACCTACTAGAAAGATAGAATGTGTAACCTACTAGAAAGATAGAATGTGTAACCTACTAGAAAGATAGAATGTGTAACCTACTAGAAAGATAGAATGTGTAACCTACTAGAAAGATAGAATGTGTAACCTACTAGAAAGATAGAATGTGTAACCTACTAGAAAGAATCATGAGCACAAATGTAAAACAAAAACATAAATAAGTAAGACTCAGGACAACAACAACAACAGACAGTGTGAGTCAGAGCGAAACAAACAGCATCATTGTCATTTAAAAATTCCATCAATGAGAACAAGGTAGAACATGAAGGTACACAGTAACAACAAGATGAAAACAGACACGTGTGCAACATCTGGGTGTCTTTACTGTAGACGTTTCGCCCTCCAGTGGCTTTATCAATACAAATTCAAGGACATAATTGGTAGACAGTAGAAGTATAAACAAAAGATGAGGTAAATATAATGAGTCCCTCAGCCTTGGAGTTGGTGAAGAGCACCGTAGTCGTGAAGAGTCTTCACACTCTTCACGACTACGGTGCAGCGAGGTTCCGACAGGCTGCGAGGTCCCGACAGGCTGCGAGATCCCGACAGGCTGCGAGGTCCTGACAGGCTGCGAGGTCCCGACAGGCTGCGAGGTCCCGACAGGCTGCGAGGTCCCGACAGGCTGCGAGGGCCCGACAGGCTGCGAGGTCCCGACAGGCAGGAAGATCCCAAAAGACACCGTTTAAAAAAAGGGAGTTTGTAACTTAGAGCAAGTCTTTATGAGGAGAGCACCAGGTAGCCAGGGTGCCCCCGTCAGTGACGGCGAATCTTTGATGAGGGTGAGGGGAATCTTGATCCAGGGCATTAGAGGTACCCCTCCTCTTCTTTGAGTCACACCCGATTACCTTCCATTCCCCTAATTATATTCCATTCCTCTGATTACCTTCCATTCCCTGATTACCTTCCATTCCCCTGATTACCTTTCATTCCCTGATTACCTTCCATTCCCTGATTACCTTCCATTCCCTGATTACCTTTCATTCTCCTGATTACCTTCCATTCCCCTGATTACCTTCCATGTATCTGATTACCTTCCATTCCTCTGATTACCTTCCATTCCCTGATTACCTTCCATTTCCTGACTACCTTCCATTCTCCTGATTACCTTCCATTCCCCTGATTACCTTCCATGTCCCTGATTTCCTTTCATTCCCCTGATTACCTTCCATGTCCCTGATTTCCTTTCATTCCCCTGATTACCTTCCATGTTCCTGATTTCCTTTCATTCCCCTGATTACCTTCCATGTCCCTGATTTCCTTTCATGTCCCTGATTTCCTTTCATTCCCCTGATTACCTTCCATGTCCCTGATTTCCTTTCATTCCCCTGATTACCTTCCATGTCCCTGATTTCCTTTCATTCCCCTGATTACCTTCCATTCTCTGATTATCCTAAATTTCCCTTAAATATAATAATGATTTCAAAAGTGTTTATGGTTGGTTGTGGTGGAGGCAGAGTGGAGGGTGGGCCTCCGGGCTTCCTCTCCAGGCCAACAAGGTGGAGGCAGAGTGGAGGGTGGGCCTCCAGGCTTCCTCTCCAGGCAACAAGGTGGAGGCAGAGTGGAGGGTGGGCCTCCAGGCTTCCTCTCCAGGCAACAAGGTGGAGGCAGAGTGGAGGGTGGGCCTCCAGGCTTCCTCTCCAGGCAACAAGGTGGAGGCAGAGTGGAGGGTGGGCCTCCAGGCTTCCTCTCCAGGCAACAAGGTGGAGGCAGAGTGGAGGGTGGGCCTCCAGGCTTCCTCTCCAGGCCAACAAGGTGGAGGCAGAGTGGAGGGTGGGCCTCCAGGCTTCCTCTCCAGGCAACAAGGTGGAGGCAGAGTGGAGGGTGGGCCTCCAGGCTTCCTCTCCAGGCCAACAAGGAATCACCGATGTATCGGCCAGACAGCGGAACAGATGCTCCTCTAATGGCCGCTCGGATCCTCACGGAAGAGGGAGCCACCATAAAAAAAAAGTTATATATAATGCTCTTATAATAGATACAAAAGATGGAGGATTAAGTGCCCTAGAAGAGAGCTCTCCAATCCTGGAGCAAGGGGAATCGTGCGCCCGTGATGCATCCTGACGATGCTCTTTTTTGTTCCTCCCTTCTCTCTGTCTTTAGAAAATTGGTATTGACATATATTAGGGTTCCAGAGTCTATAACTGCTTTCAAAACTCCAATGTGGCTGGTAATGTCGTCAAGGTAATGATTCAGTCGGTGCTGTGACGAGTGCTCTGCTATGAATAAAACATCTCTCACTCTCTCTCTCCTTGTCATTCTAGCATCATCATTACACAATTGATAGGAAATGACCCCGTTTACCTTGTCCATGCCAGGCCTCACCCCCGTTAAAGTGACACTTCCACCACTCACCTGCTCTCAACTTTAGTAAAATCAAGTACAGTTAACATTCTCTATGCAAAGTAGAGAGAGGTTTCTCCAGACTACTCACTGTTCCGGAGACTCGAGCCTCCACAACATGTGTTCACTTCCCCCACACGATTTTAGCACTTTTATACAAGAACAAACAAGCAATTGCCTGTGCAATTGCCTGTGCAATTCAGCGTGGTTAATGTGGTATTTAGGTAATAATAATCACGGTTATATTTAATTAATTTAGTGTTATGACTATGATGACGTCGACTTTATTAAAGCTCGTCACAACACTCACTCTTAACACATTCTCAATATAAAGTACAACCTAATAAATAGAACATGTTTCCTGGGGTCAACGCCCCCGAGGACCGGTCTCAAACTTAATCTTGCTAGATTAAGGACTGATCAACCAGGCTGTTAATGCTGGCCGGCTAAACGCAGTCCAGCGTACGAACCACAGCCCGGCTAGTCAGGAATTGATTTGAGGAACTTGTCAAGGGCGTTGAGGAGTCGGGGACCTCTGATACTCAATGAGTTCTCTCTTAGTGTTCAGGTTTGGGATCACTTCCACCAGAATTTCCTAAGTGTAAATTATAATGTACCTTTCTCGCTTACATTCCAAGGAATACAGTTTAAGAGACTTCAGACATTCCCACTGGTTCACATGTTTGATTACATATATACATGTTTTCCAGCTCACCTGCCTTGAAGGTGGCCGTCAGTATACAACAATATTCCAGCCTGGAGAAAACAAGTGACTTGGGTATCACCATTGGCTCAGCATCTCTTGTCTGGAAAGTTCTAGTTATCCTTGGTAAAAATACCAACACTGTTATCATCACCCTTGAATGTGTGATGCTCTGACATCATCACTCCCAAGTCTCGCACATGTCACTTTCACTTTACTGAATGATTTGAGTTTGTTCTGTACTTCGTAATAGTCTTTATTGTCTTCCTTTACTCAAAGCGGAGCAACTGAAACTTGTCCTTGTTAAACATTATATTGTCTGAGGAGCAGAGTAACTTAGTAGATAGAAAGTATATCACACTAAGCAATCAGTACATCATACTAAGCAATCAGTACATCACACTAAGGAGTCAGTACATCACACTAAGTGCTATATAAGACGCTGGTAGTTATGCTTGAGATTAAGTGCAGAATTGTAGCGAGTACAACTCACACTGCTGGTATTACGGCAAGTGTGGGGAGTTAATCCTTGAGTGGGACAGTCACAGGAAGGGCACTAAGAGAGTCACACCAGGGACACCAAGACAGTCACACAGTCACACCAGGGACAAAAAAGGGGTCACAGCAGGGACACCAATACAGTCACACAGTCACAGCAGGGACACCAAGACAGTGACACAGTCACACCAGGGACAAAAAAGGGGTCACAGCAGGGACACCAATACAGTCACACAGTCACAGCAGGGACACCAACAGTCACAGCAGGGACACCAACAGTCACAGCAGGGACACCAAGACAGTCACACTAGACTGGGCACCTCCACTAAGTGTGTTAACAGTCAGCATCACTACTACGTCTACCAAAACAAAGAGCCGCCCCGGACAGGTACAATTAGCCCCGACCTGTAATTAACGTCATGGCTAGGCAGTTAGGCATGCCTAGCTGACGTGTACTAGTAATTACCCCGTGTGCATGACGTAAGGTATTCATTCTCATAGTGGTGGGGGAGGGTGGGAAGGGGGTGTGGGGGAGGCGAAGGGGGGAGGTAAAGCTGGGTTGTGATTGGTCGAGCCTGCTTCCGCTGGTAACGAGGTAATCTGATGGTAATTGATGCTGGGTGTTGGAGAGAGACTGTAGAGAGTGCTGTTTAATGGAATTTGGTGATGTGTGGAGGTATGGTGTGTGTGTGTTTATGTGTGCGTGTGGTGTGTGTGTGTGTGTGGTGTGTATGGTGTGTGTATAGTGTGTGTATGGTGTATGTATGGTGTGTGTATCTTTACAAACCGAGATACTGTTTGCATATATGTGAAAATCTGTGTCTGTCCCGGTACCAACACTTGTGGGACCCCACTCATCAAGCCTGCCCATCCACATGTATCCTCTCCAGATATCACTGCTTGCTCACCACTATTAACTCCGAGGATAACAGTAGCACCTTTCCCGTTATTCCTGCCCGCTGTTCTAGTTCATTGATAAGTCTTTGATGTGATACAACAATGAATATCTTTCTCACACTCCAGAAACAGGAAGTCCATCCACTTCCCTTCTCTCTTTTCTGTTGAATCTCTTCATCCCTGAGTTGAACTCCGGAAGGACTGTAGACTTAAGGCCGTACTTTTCACAAGCCATGTTGGTTAACTTTCAAAATCAACAGTGGTCCTCATTCGTGAATTAACTATTATGTAGGTGATTCACCATTCTGCTTCAGATCACCTCCAGGTCAAGGCTCCAGGTGTGTCTTTCCACTTGCTTCAATTGTTTTCCCTCTTTTTGTAGATGTTCGGGATCATCAACAGTCTGAGTTGACGCAGCACAGACTCTGGGCTACAGTCAGTAGATAGAGGCTGCAGTCTCTGCCACCCAGCGCTGTATAGACCCATATGGGTCTAGATCATTTCTAGCGGCTCACTCCAAGGCTCAGAATAAACGAAGAAGAATTTCTAACCAAAGATGTAACTAAAAGAAGAAGAGATGAGGGACAACACACACTTGAATAGAGTCAAAGGAATATGCAAAAGTGATTCAGCAAAAGACTGCTAAAGAAGCTGAATAACATGAACAAGTGTGGAGTGTGGGCACGTTAAGGAGGTCAGGAGTACCTGTAACACGGCAGTCAGCTGAAAGTTTAGAAGCTGGACCAAGAACCAGAGCTGAGAGACCGGGCCAAGAGGTTATCACACACACACACACACACACACACACACACACACACACTTTCTCCTACTCTTTTCTCTCTCATTTACGTCGTTCTTTATCTATCTTAGGTAGCTCCTCCTCTTCTCGTCCTTCCTTCCCTTACTTCCCTTGATAATACTTCCTCATCATAGTCCTCCCCCTTCTCCCCTCTAACCACTATCTTTCACAGAGTCCGCACAACGGGATTAATCTCCCCCTTCCTTAAGCACCCCTTACACCACTCGCAGGCAGGGATTAATTATCTAAGAAGGGGATTACCTGCTCATGAAAACCTCGGCAGCAGAAGGGGGCGCCTCTCCCCTCACCAGCGCTACCAGGGGGCACAGACAGTGGGGGAGAGACAGTGGGGGAGAGTGGGGAAGAGACAGTGGGGAAGAGGCAGTGGGGAGAAGCAGTGGGGGAGAAACAGTGAGGGAGAAGCAGTGGGGAGAGGCAGTAGGGCAATGGCAGTGTGGGAGAGGCAGTGGTACACAGGCTTCAAACATCATCGAAGGTACACACACACACACACACACACACTCATACACACACACACACATACAATCATACACACCCAGATAAAAAAAGAAGAGGATAAATGTCTATCGACAAGTGTCTCTGACAAACGGTAACTAACATATACACATCTGGCAGGTCAACTAAAGCACTGCACGTACGCGCACGTACACTCTACTCTGCGCAACCACTCACGTGCATTTGTTAGGAGTCACAGCTGACTGAGGGACAAGTCACTGACTATTCAGACGTCAACACACCTTATAAAAGTCTGGTTCCCATTATTCAACTCATTTATTCAGAAGTAATTTTCCTAATGGGTTCTGAAACCTCATTAAAGGTTTGGATCGTTCATTAGCGGCGAGCTGTCATGTTTGTTGTCTCTCATGTTTGTTTGTTTATTTTTTGGGTCTTGTGGCCGTCGACAGACCCGACAATGAGACCATTTTGGAGACTGTCGACTTTTACATACCCGTGTGTGATTCTCTCTCTCTCTCTCTCTCTCTCTCTCTCTCTCTCTCTGCCAGTTTTATTTTCATCACCATCCAATTTTATTCTTACGGTTATGTTCTTAAAAACGGCGCTATAAAGTGGATAGTTGTTATGGAATTTCCAAATAGATTTTTTTTTAAGGGGACTATGAGGTTCGCTGGCTAGCTGCCCCTCAAGACCCACAATGTAAACAAACTTGCCGGAGAGACTCCTTCCCTGTGACATTATCATTAGCTACCCCTGAAGGGGACCATTACGTTCTTGTCCTATTTTTTTTCTTCCTTCCTCCAACTTTTCATATTTTTATCGCTCACAACAAGAGAAGGCTTCATCCAGTCGGCTTCAATATTTCAAGGCTGGTGTACGGCAACCAGGACAAAATTTCTAGGAACACTTGGTATGTGCCGGCGACTGACGAAAGTTGTCGAGGCCGTGTCCTGATTCCTGGAATGACTCCAATAACTTCCAAAAGCCACTACTGCTGCTTGGCTTTAAACATAAGAAAAAGGTGTCTCCTAAGTCGACGATGGTAGAGTGAAAACATCTGCCAATTTTATACGTAAAATAGTGGGATTTTTTTTTATTCCCCTTGAATGTTATAGTTGAGTGTACCTGTGAGCGGCTTCAGTATTTAACAACTGACGCGCCATACAGTAGTGACGGCCCTGAAAGATTAGTTTGTTTGCAAGCAAATTTGTCGCTCCACTAAATTTGTTTTTAGAACTTAGAATCTTTGGAATTCTTGGGATAACTGGAGACTGCCACTTGTTCTCAACATCAAGATAGTAATATAAACATCACGTGAGGGTCAACTTGTAAGTTTACAATGTTTAGGCACAAATTTGAAATTTTAATGAAGTTATTTTTAAAAACCTATTGGAATCGATGGATTCACAGCAAGTACTCAAGAATGCCTTTTCTGATAGGTTTCAAACTTTCAGTGATAATGAGCATTGTTAAAAGAAATGTTTTTTCAAAGATAATTGTGGAGAATTTTAAATAGAATAGAACTGAAAAAATAAGAATTGTTAAAAACTTGTATCTTACAGGGTTTTTAATTTTGAGGAGTCGAGTGAACTATTAGCAGGTGTGAGACTTGACGCCAGAACTGGCACACTCAACCACACCACTGGCACTCTCAACTACACCACTGGAACACTCAACTACACCACTGGAACACTCAACTACACCACTGGCACACTCAACTACACCACTGGCACTCTCAACTACAAAACTGGCACACTCCATCACACTACTGGCACTATCAACTACACCACTGGCACTCTCAACTAAACCACTGACACACTTAACCACACCACTGGCACTATCAACTACACCACTGGCACTCTCAACTACACCACTGGCACACTCAACTAAACCATTGGCACTATCTACACAACTTGCACTCTCAACTACACCACTGGCACACTCAACCACACCACTGGCACTATCAACTACACCACTGGCACACTCAACTACACCACTGGCACTCTCAACTACTACACTGGCACTCTCAACTACTGGCACACTCTCAGCTACACTCACACTCGGCTACACTCACACACTAAGGACAGAAGGGTTCGAGGAGACATGATAACGACATACAAAATACTGCGGGGAATCGACAAGGTAGATAGTGACAGGATGTTCCAGAGAGGAAACACAGAAACAAGGGGACACAACTGGAAGCTGAAGACTCAGATTAGTCAGAGGTATGTTAGGAAGCAATTCTTCAGCCATAGAGTAGTTAGGAAGTGGAATAGTTTAGCGAACGATATAGTGGAGGCGGGAACCATACATAGTTTTAAGACAAGGTATGATAAAGCTCATGGAGCAGGGAGAGCAGAGACCCAGTAGCGGACAGTGCAGAGGCGGGGCCAGGAGCTGAGTCTCGACCCCTGCACCCACAATTAGGTGAGTACAATTAGGTGAGTACACTCAGTTACACTCACACACTCAGCTACACTCACACACTCTGCTACACTCACACACTCTGCTACACTCACACACTCTGCTACACTCACACACTCTGCTACACTCACACACTCTGCTACACTCACACACACTGCTACACTCACACACTCTGCTACACTCACACACTCTGCTACACTCACACACACTGCTACACTCACACACTCTGCTACACTCACACACACTGCTACACTCACACACTCTGCTACACTCACACACACTGCTACACTCACACACTCTGCACTCCCCTGACACTCACACACTCTCTACACTCACACACTCTGCTACACTCACACACACTGCTACACTCACACACTCTGCTACACTCACACACTCTGCTACACTCACACACTCTGCTACACTCACACACTCTGCTACACTCACACACTCTGCTACACTCACACACTCAGCTACACTCACACACTCAGCTACACTCACACACTCAGCTACACTCACACACTCAGTTACACTCACACACTCAGCTACACTCACACACTCAGCTACACTCACACACTCAGCTACACTCACACACTCAGCTACACTCACACACTCAGCTACACTCACACACTCAGCTACACTACACACCTCAGCTACACTCACACACTCAGCTACACTCACACACTCAGTACACTCACACACTCAGTACACTCACACACTCAGCTACACTCACACATCAGCTACACTCACACACTCAGTTACACTCACACCTCGCTACACTCACACACTCGCTACACTCACACACTCTGCTACACTCCACACTCGTACACTCACACACTCTGCTACACTCACACACTCAGCTACACTCACACACTCAGCTACACTCACACACTCAGCTACACTCACACACTCAGCTACACTCACACACTCAGCTACACTCACACACTCAGCTACACTCACACACTCAGCTACACTCACACACTCAGCTACACCCACACTCTCAGTTACACTCACACACTCAGCTACACCCACTCACTCAGTTACACTCACACACTAATCTGCACTCACACACTCAGCTACACTCACACTCAGCTACACTCACACACTCAGCTACACCCACTCACTCAGCTACACCCACACTCTCAGTTACACTCACACACTCAGCTACACCCACTCACTCAGTTACACTCACACACTAATCTGCACTCACACACTCAGCTACACACACACTCAGCTACACTCACACACTCAGCTACACCCACTCACTCAGTTACACTCACACTAATCTGCACTCACACACTCAGCTACACACACACTCAGCTACACTCACACACTCAGTTACACTCACACACTCTCATTACACTCACTCAGTTACACTCACTCAGTTACACTCACACGCTACTCCACTCAGCTACACTCACACTCAGTACCTCACACACTCAGACACTCACACTCAGCTACACTCACACACTCAGCTACACTCACACACTCAGCTACACTCACACACTCAGCTACACTCACACACTCAGCTACACTCACACACTCAGCTACACTCACACACTCTCAGCTGGAAATCGTATAGTATTATTTTACATTATTTCATTATTTTGCTTTGATGCTGGTGAGAGGCTCTTGATCCAAGGACGTGAACTTATCTTCCCCTTCCTTGGATCGAGATTGAATGTCTTCCATTCCACAGGTGCTTTATGATCCCTATTAGTTTAACGCTTTCTTCTGATTAAAATATATGAGAACTGTATCATAACACATGACAACTATCATAACACATGACAACTATCATAACACATGACAACTATCATAACACATGACAACTGTATCATAACACATGACAACTGTATCATAACATATGACAACTGAATCATAACACATGACAACTGTATCATAACACATGAAAACTGTATCATAATTCATGACAACTATCATAACACAAGACAACTGTATCATAACACATGACAACTGAATCATAACACATGACAACTGTATCATAACACATGACAACTGTATCATAATTCATGACAACTATCATAACACATGACAACTGAATCATAACATATGACAACTGAATCATAACACATGACAACTGTATCATAACACATGACAACTGTATCTAACACATGAAACTATCATAAAACATGACAACTGTATCATAACACATGACAACTGTATAACACATGACAACTGTTATCATAACACATGAAACTATCATAACACATGAAACTGTATCATAACACATGAAACTGTATCATAACACATGAAACTGTATCATAACACATGAAACTGTATCATAACACATGAAACTGTATCATAACACATGAAATTCATAACAATGAAACTGTATCATAACACATGAAACTGTATCATAACACATGAAACTGTATCATAACACATGAAACTGTATCATAACACATGAAACTGTATCATAACACATGAAACTATCATAACACATGAAACTATCATAACACATGAAACTATCATAACACATGAAACTGTATCATAACACATGAAACTGTATCATAACACATGGCAACTGTATCATAACACATGGCAACTGTATAACACATGACAACTGTTATCATAACACATGAAACTATCATAACACATGAAACTATCATAACACATGAAACTATCATAACACATGAAACTGTATCATAACACATGAAACTGTATCATAACACATGAAACTGTATCATAACACATGAAACTGTATCATAACACATGAAACTGTATCATAACACATGAAACTGTATCATAACACATGAAACTGTATCATAACACATGAAACTGTATCATAACACATGAAACTGTATCATAACACATGGCAACTGTAGCTGTGTCTGAGTGGCTCGTCCAGCTGTGTCTGAGTGGCTCGTCCAGCTGTGTCTGAGTGGCTCGTCCAGCTGTGTCTGAGTGGCTCGTCCAGCTGTGTCTGAGTGGCTCGTCCAGCTGTGTCTGAGTGGCTCGTCCAGCTGGCTTCAACATTCAATGTTGATAACTTAATAACGTAACTTCCAAGCTGCTGTAAACTTTACGTGCTTGTGTATTGTAGGATATTGATCTCTGAGGTATTAAGAGAATGTCTCTTCAGTTTGGCTTCAACGCTGGTGTGACTTCAACGCTGGTATGGCTTCAACGCTGGTGTGACTTCAACGCTGGTGTGACTTCAACGCTGGTATGGCTTCAACGCTGGTGTGACTTCAACGCTGGTATGGCTTCAACGCTGGTGTGACTTCAACGCTGGTATGGCTTCAACGCTGGTGTGACTTCAACGCTGGTATGGCTTCAACGCTGGTGTGACTTCAACGCTGGTATGGCTTCAACGCTGGTGTGACTTCAACGCTGGTATGGCTTCAACGCTGGTGTGACTTCAACGCTGGTATGGCTTCAACGCTGGTGTGACTTCAACGCTGGTATGGCTTCAGCACTGATGTGGCTTCAACGCTGGTGTGACTTCAACGCTGGTGTGGCTTCAACGCTGGTGTGGCTTCAACGCTGGTGTGACTTCAATGCTGGTATGGCTTCAACGTTGGTGTGGCTTCAACGCTGGTGTGGCTTCAACGCTGGTGTGGCTTCAACGCTGGTGTGGCTTCAACGCTGGTGTGGCTTCAACGCTGGTGTGGCTTCAACGCTGGTGTGGCTCCCACGCTGGTGTGCCTTCAGCGCTGGTGTGGCTTAGTGGAGAGTTTGCAATAGTTCTGGACTAAGCTCTGGTCATACAAGTCAATTGAAGAAATTGGGATATTAGTTGTCGTATGTTAAGTTGTGAACGACTCTTCTGAGTCACTTTAAATCTTCAACGGTAATATTTATCTGCAGTAGAGACTTAGGCCGCACTCTGCACTCTCCCTGCCACGTGCACTGAGATACAGGGGACTGGGCTGATACAATACAGGGGTACCTTTCTCGGATCATACAGTGACTGAAGGATCTAGTTGCTATTATTATTATTATTGTTATTATATTCAATTATGATGATTATTATTACAGGATTATTATTATTATTATTATTATTATTATTATTATTATTATTATTATTACAGTATTATATTATTATTATTACCGCATTATATTATTATTATTATTATTATTGTTAGGAAAGGGAGGCAATCAATTTTAATTTAAGGAAAGGCAGACTAGCTCCAATTCCTTGAATCAAGAGCCCTTCACCGGCATCAAACACTCCTCCCCTCCCCCCACACACATTGACGAATACAATTTGGGTCAACTACGATCACATTTTACGGGGTTTTCCACTCATGTAAACTTGAAACGTCCAGACTACGACAACACTGCCGCCACACACTGACGAAGCTCTCACTTCACGAAACAATCTCTCTATAATGAAAAAAAAATAGAGAGAGAGAAAGAGAGAGAGAGAGAGTCAGTGGTATTGACACGCGAGGGACATGCTGCTACTACTGACTACGTCTGGATATTCCAAGATATATGCTGGACCCGTGGCGCCTGGAACAGGTACATACGTACGTTCCGACTACGGCGCCAGGAACAAGCACGTTCAATGAATTATCTTCATTGTGTCTTTTATTAAAGTATAAATAAGAGAGGGAGACGGTGTTCCACACACACACACACACACACACACACACACACACACACACACACACACTTCAATTTCATCAACTGGTGTCACGGTCGACGTGATCAATCACTCGATGTAGAAATTGCATGTTTCATCCAGCAGACTGCACCGCCACCCATCAACTCCACTCTCTCCTTAAACACAACTCATAACTACTCACTTATATTATCAAAAACAATATATATATATATATATATATATATATATATATATATATATATATATATATATATATATATATATATATATATATATATAACAGTGTGGTGTCAGACTGGTCTTGAATGTACCAAAGAACTATTAAACGCTGGTTTCATGTCAACAATGTTTGGCGGGTTATTGATCAACACAGCAACACCTGTTCATCACCCCAGCAACACAGCAACACCTGTTCATCACTCTAGCAACACCTGTTCATCACCACAGCAACACCTGTTCATCACTCCAGCAACACCTGTTCATCACTCCAGCAACACCTGTTCATCACCCCAGCAACACCTGTTCATCACCCCAGCAACACCTGTTCATCACCCCAGCAACACCTGTTCATCACACCAGCAACACCTGCTCCTCAGTCAAGCAACACCTGTTCATCACTCCAGCAACACCTGTTCATCACTCCAGCAACACAGCAACACATGTTCATCACTCCAGCAACACAGCAACACATGTTCATCACTCCAGCAACACCTGTTCATCACCCCAGCAGCACCTGTTCATCACTCCAGCAACACTTGTTCATCACTCCAGCAACACCTGTTCATCACTCCAGCAACACCTGTTCATCACTCCAGCAACACCTGTTCATCACCCCAGCAACACCTGTTCATCACTCCAGCAACACCTGTTCATCACCCCAGCAACACCTGTTCATCACTCCAGCAACACCTGTTCATCACTCTAGCAACACCTGTTCATCACCCCAGAAACACCTGTTCATCACCCCAGCAACACCTATTCGTCACTCCAGCAACACCTGCTCATCACTCAAGCAACACCTGTTCCTCAGTCAAGCAATACCCGTTCATCACTCTAGCAACTCCTGCTCATCACCCCAACAACACCTCTTCCTCAGTCAAACAACACCTGTTCATCACTCCAGCAACACCTCTTCATCACTCCAGCACACCTGTTCATCACCCCAGCAACACCTGTTCATCACCCAGCAACACCTGTTCATCACTCGAGCAACACCTGTTCATCACTCGAGCAACACCTGTTCATCACTCCAGCAACACCTGTTCATCACTCGAGCAACACCTGTTCATCACTCGAGCAACACCTGTTCATCACTCCAGCAACACCTGTTCATCACCCCAACAACACCTGTTCATCACCCAGCAACACCTATTCATCACCCAGCAACACCTGTTCACTCCAGCAACACCTGTTCACCCCAGCAACACCTGTTCACCCCAGCAACACCTATTCATCACTCCAGCAACACAAGACAACACAGGTTTACTTGAAAGTTTTGCACGTCGGGAAATGAACGTTGAAGACGACCTGAGCCAGACTTTGTTGGTCTCTTGTCTCCCCTTCCCCTTCCCCTTCCCCTCCCTCTTCCCCTACTCGTCGCTACTCCCCCATTCTCTCCCTCCCCTCCCCTCACCCGTCTCTTCTCTCCCATCCCCTACAATACCCCTCATCAGTCCTTACTCTCCCATTCCCCCTCCAGTCCCTACTCTCCTATTCCCTTCTTCTTCCTCCCTCCCCTAACCCGTCCCTACTCTCCATTTCCCTTTCCCTCCCCTCCCCACTCCCTCCCGTCCCTATTATCCCATTCCCTCCTTCCCCCTCCCCTCCCCTCCCTCCCCCACAATTACTGACGTTGTGAGGAATTAAAAGAAAACACACTGTGAATTTTTAATCAGGTAAGGGAGCTCCCCCTAGGGGTGAGCCCCTCCTGAATGTCTCCCTTTTAGCTCACTCCTGAATGACTACCTCTTACTCATTCCCCTCGCTTCCCTTCCCTTATCCCCCTTCCCTTTTACGGTAAAATGGGTGATTAATACTGTAGGTACAAATGTAGGAACATTCATGTGTAGATAGATTCATACATATGACATATGTCAGAGGATCTCACCTTCAAGGACCATAACACCGTAGTAATCACATCTGCTAGAAAAATGACAGGATGGATAATGAGAACCTTCAAAACCAGGGATGCCAAGCCCATGTTGACACTTTTCAGGTCGCTTGTTCTATCTAGGCTGGAATATTGCTGCACACTAACTGCACCTTTCAAGGCAGGTGAAATTGCTGACCTTGAAAATGTGCAGAGAACCTTCACGGCACGCATAACTGCGATAAACCACCTCAATTACTGGGAACGCTTGAAGTTCCTAAACCTGTACTCCCTAGAACGCAGGCGGGAGAGATACATTATTATATACACGTGGAAAATTATCGAGGGATTAGTACCAAACTTGCACACGAGAGTCACTCCCTACGAAAGCAAAGACTCTGCAGGCGATGTAACATCCCCCAATGAAAAGCAGGGTGCCACTAGCACGTTGAGAGACAACACAATAAGTGTCAGGGGCCCAAGACTGTTCAACTGCCTCCCAGCATACATCAGGGGGATTACCAACAAACCCCTTGCTGTCTTCAAGCAGGCACTGGACAGGCACCTCAAGTCGGTACTTGACCAGCCAGGCTGTGGTTCGTACGTTGGACTGCGTGCGGCCAGCAGTAACAGCCTGGTTGATCAGGCTCTGATCCAACATGAGGCCTGGTCACAGACCGGGCCGCAGGGGCGTTGACCCCTGGAACTCTCTCCAGGTATACTCCAAGTATACATATATACATGAACATATATACATAGTATCCCTGTTCTGTGATAATGTGAAGCTAATAAGGAGACTACAAGCAGAGGTGGACTAGGAAAGGCTACAAATGAATCTGGACTAGCTGCAGGTTTGGTCTTATAAGTAGCTACTGGAGTTTAATCCCAGCAAATGCAGATAAGAAGTCTGAGGAAGGGCAAAGACGACTGCAGACGGAGTACAGTCTCGGGGGACAAAGGCACCAAGCTTCACTCACTTTGGGTGAGTACTGTATCGAGCATATCACCTGAGGAGCACATCAACCAAACAACTGCTGCAGCAAATGCGTGTCTGGCAACTCTAAGGCTAGCTTTCAGGATTCTAAGTAAGGAGTCATTCACGACACTATATACGGTGTACGATAGGCTCATATAGGACTACGCAGCACCAGGGTGGAACCTACACGTGGTCAAGCATATCAAGAAATTGGAGAACGTGTAGAGACTGCAACGAGATTAGTCCCAGAGCTGAGGGTATGTCCTGTGAGGAGAGGTTAAGAGAACTCAACCTGACGACACTGGAGGACAGAAGTACTAAGGGTGACATAATAATAATGTATAAAATGTTGAGAGAAATTGATAGAGCGGACAGTGACGGATATATTGAGTGAAGGGAAGTAGGGACAGGCGGGCACAGCTGGAAGTTGAACGTATAGATGAGTCACAGGGATATTAGGAAGTATTTCTTCAGTCTTAGTGTAGTCCGGAAGTGAAACGACTTAGATAATGAAGTGATAGAGGCAGGATCTATCCAAAGGTTTAAGAAGACGTACGATAAGACTCTCGAAACCAGGAGTGAATCTAGTAGCAACCAGAAAAGAGGCGAGGCCAGGAGCTGAGATTCGACCCTTGCAATGACATATCAGTGAACACATACATACGTATGAATGTACACATACACACACACCAGTAGCGACCAGTGAAGAGACGGGGTCAGGAGATATGAATCGACCCCTGCAACCACAATTAGGTGAGTACACACACACACTGTAGTGATCAGTGAAGAGGTGGGGCCAGGAGCTGAATCTCGACCCCTGCAACCACAAATATGTGAGTACAAATAGGTGAGTACACAAGACCTATGAATCGACCCCTGCAGCCACCTAATTGTGGCTGCAGGGGTCGATTCATAGCTCTTGTGTACTCACCTATTTGTACCCGCCTTACCCCACATGTTGTGCCCTTCTGTGGGTATTTCATGGGTTCACTCAGTAGCTTGGTGAAGGTAAACATGCGTATAGTCATCTGTTTTGTTTTACAATGGGTAGACTAGACAGAGGAGCAGCAGCCCTAGATCCTGGCCCCAGGCCTCTTAGGATTCAAGCTGTGCTAACCTTCTGGGTCAGGAGTGGTCAGTCAGTCGTAACGCCTCTAGGAGTGACTGTCAACAAGAAACTTTATCTCTGACTTTGATTCAATTTGGCATTAACTAGTTTTTCTAGTACCACATCAAATCTCTGGCGATGTGTCTACACATCCTTTGATATGACGATCACGTCGTGTAAGTACACCACGAGGGTCTTAACAGTGAGATTCCTGAAGATGTGTGCCATGAGTCTTTAAAAATGTGATAGGACTATCGCACATCCCCAAATGGTATTCTGAGGATGTGATAGTGAGCTGTAGGGGTCTACCTGGAGTCTACCTGGAGGGTATTCCGGGGAATCAACGCCCCGCGGCCCGGTCCATGACCAGGCCTCCCGGTGGATCAGGGCCTGATCAACGAGGCTGTTACTCCAACGTACGAACCACAGCCCGGCTGATCTGGCACTGACTCTAGGTATCTGTCCAGCTCCCTCTTGAAGACAACCAAGGGTCTATTGGTAATTCCCCTTATGGATGGTGGGAGGCTGTTGAACAGTCTTGGGCCCCGGACACTTATTGCGTTTTCTCTTAGTGTACCAGTGGCGCCCCTATTTTTCACTGAGGGTACGTTGCATCGCCTGCCAAGTCTTTTGCTTTCGTAGGGAGTGATTTCTGTGTGCAGATTAGGGACCAGTCCCTCCAAAATCTTCCAGGTGTAGATTATGATATATCTCTCTCGCCTGCGCTCCAGTGAGTACAAGTCAAGTGCTTCCAAGCGTTCCCAGTAGTTAAGGTGTTTGATGGAACTTATACGTGCAGTAAAGGTTCTCTGTACATTCTCTAGATCTGCAATTTCACCTGCCTTGAATGGGGATGTTAATGTACAGCAGTATTCTAGCCTAGAGAGAACAAGTGATATAAAAAGGATCATAATTGGCTCAGCATCTCTTGTGTTGAATGTTCTCATTATTCATCCTATCAGTTTCCTCGCAGATGTGATAGTGGCATTGTTGTGGTCCTTGAAGGTGAGGTCTTCGGACATTACCACTCCCAGGTCCTTCAGATGGAGGAGGCTGTTAGCTCCTGGCTCTCATTAAGAGGGACTTCCCTAAACTACTGTAATAAATCGAGAGTGTAGAATACTTTGTCGTCAACAATATTGTGTAACAAGTCACCCAGAACGTGAAGCGGAAAACGACCTGGAATCATACTAACACTGAGTCGTCGAAAATCTATGATGGGCGCCACATTCTGTCTTGCTTGTGTACAAGTAGGTGTGGTGTATTCCACGGTCAGGAGTGAGAATGTTGTCCTCCAGCATCTTACCAGCATGAGCTCAACTCTAACCATTAGTGCTCAAGCCAACAGCTGCTACATTCCGATACATTGTATACGTGATAATCATGACACACGCCCCTCCCTACTACCCCTGATTCCGCACACCCCCTCCACTCAGTCCCCTCACTACTCTACCTTCCCTCACACAGTTTTTTTCAATTTCTCCTTCCCCCACATACTCCACCTTACTCCTTCCCCACCATCCCCTCTACTCCACCTTCCCCCACACACCCCTCCCTACTCCACCTTCCCCACACACCCCTCCCTACTCCACCTTCCCCACCCCACCCTACGTCACCTTCCCCACACACCCTACGTCACCTTCCCCTACACACCCTACGTCACCTTCCCCCACACACCCTACGTCACCTTCCCCCACACACTCCTAGTCCACCTTCCCCACCCAACCCTACGCCACCCCCACACACCCCTACAAACCCACACCTCACCCTACGCCACCTCCCACACACCCCTACGCCACCCCCCACCCCACCCTACGCCACCTCCCACACACCCCTACGCCACCCCCACCCCACCCTTCGCCACCCACCACCCCACCCTACGCCACCCCCACCCCACCCTTCGCCACCCACCACCCTCTCCTACGCCACCTCCCACACACCCATCACGTAATTTCATTAAGGTAAAAAGGGTAAGGGAAGGTAATATCCAGATGGACAAGTCTTCCCTTATAAAACTTTGTCACCAGAATATTTTTACTCCACCCAAACACACACGAAGACACGCACATGGATACAATACACACACACACACACACACACACACGCGCACACACACACACACACACACACACACGTATACGCACATACACACACAAATCCACAGTAATTAGTCATGATTTCCACCACAAAGACAGAACGAATATATATATATATATATATATATATATATATATATATATATATATATATATATAAATGCTTTATTAATAGACAGAATACATTTATAGAAAACACAAACATGAATACAATGGTACAATATGTCAAAGATTATGAATCTCCTCCAGTTCCTCCGAAGCCGGACGCGAGCCAAGTATGCAGCATGCATTTCCCCTCTGGATGGCCACGCTGAGACGCTGGAACATGAACGTGGCTGCCCTTGGGTCCCTGGTGGTGTCGATGAGTCTGGAACCCAGTTCTTTAAGGAAACGTGTTGCATTTTTTCCCCACGCTCCCAAGGTCTCTGATCCCACTGGGACAAATTTATACTGTTGGCTTATGTCCCTGTACTTGCCGATCTTGTACTCCTCTCTATGGTCAGCAGCTCCTCCCTGTCGTCCAACACTGTGATGGATGTAGGTGTCAGCCAGTGTCGACACACAGGTATAATCCCATGCTAAGAGCTTGCCATTCTTCCAAGGATAGATGGTGATCCCGTCGGGGCGGTTTGCTGGGTTGTGGGCGTTGTTGGCTGCTAGTGATCGAGGCTCTCTCGGCTGGGCATCCAGCTGTAGCAAGGGTTCTCTTTATGATGTCGTTGACCTCATTGTGTCTTGCATGCCAACCCTTGGTTTTAGAACAGTTAAGACCATGTAGACCATATTGGTCGGCTTGCGCATCGCTGCAAATACACGTATATTCCGTGTGAATAGGGCAGCAAGGCGCAGAGCCACTGCAATACGAAGGGTCTTAGGGTCCAGGCGTGTTCCCATGGCCGAAATGGGAACTGTTTGGAGGAAGTCCCCAGAGTGATGTGCACTCACAGCTAGGAGACGGGCAGTCTCCCTGTCTGATGTTACGGCCCTGAGCATATTGGCAAGTATCTTTTCAGCCATGGGGCCGTCCCAGCTTGACTGTTTGTAGGCCAGTTCTTCACTAGGTTTTGGTGTTGGAGCAGCAAGAGTCTCCCATTCAGTGATGGCAATGGTGTAGCTAGGGTCCTGTATTCCTGCTGAATCACTGAGGTTGTCTGGAAGAATTTGTTTTATTAGCTCATTTGATGCTATGGAAGAGGATAAGAAGGCTGGTAGGGCAATCTGGGAGGATTTGCGTACTCCCAGCCCCCCAAGTCTGACTGGAAGTGAGGCTTGCAACCACTGTCCATCATCGAGGGAAAGATTCAATACACTCTCTAGCATGGTCTTGAGGAGAGAGTCGTATTCCTCGAGTTTCGGGCTGTTGAAGGCTGGGGAGCATCTCAGGAAGTATGTAAGTTTTGGGATTGACAGGCACCTGGTGAGTAAGTAGAAGGCATCATGTGTATCGATGTCTTTCATCCTACCTTCCATCGTCCTGAGGTCGGAGATTTTTTTTTCCAGGACCAGATCGATGGCATTGGGCCCAAGAGGAGCACCAAGGAGAGTGCTGTTGGCTGGATCGATGGCTCGTGCCCCTGGTAAAACAGCCCTAATGTCCTGGATCATCTGTGGATTGGTGGAAACTATCTCACATTTGGTGGGGTTTAAAGATAGGCCCAGGCTACCTACCATATCTTTAATTTTCCTGATGTCTCCTAGGAGAGATTGTGCAGTGCCAGCTAGGGTGCCATCATCCAAGAACCAGATATTGAGCTCACTGGACAATGCTTCTGTGACATCCTTGATGGCTAGACAGAATAGAAAGGGAGCAAGAGGGTCCCCCTGTTGCACACCCTCACACGAGTCAATTTCATGGTCCCCAAACAAAAGTTTAGTTGTATAAATTCTTTTACAATGCATTGTTATTATTATTATTGTTGTTACGGTATCGTTAATCTTTACTTATCATTATTATAACCGAAGATGAATATTTCGATCTGAGTAAATATTACTGAGGTGAATATTACCAATGCAGAGGTTCAACAGAAAGGGTAAATACTGGGAGAAAATATTCCAGAATAGATGGCAACGCTGGAGAATTAATTACCAGGAAACTCCATCCTGTTAATGAAAGAGATAGAAGGAGGAACTGACGTGAGGGCGATAATGTAGGGGTCAAGAACAGGTGATAATGAGGTGGAATAATTCCTGAATTACTTGTGTGTGTGTGTGTGTGTGTGTGCCCGTGTGTGTGTGTGCCCGTGTGTGTGTGTGTGTGTGTTGTGCCCGTGTGTGTGTGTGTGTGTGTGTGTGTGTGTTGTGCCCGTGTGTGTGTGTGGGGGGAAGACTGGGAATAAATTCTCCAAATACCGGCTATTAAAAAAATTAAGAGACTATCCAGCTACTTACAGAGGGAACACCAATACACAAGTGTTCCAACAGAGGGAACACCAATACACAAGTGTTCCAACAGAGGGAACAACAACACAAGTGTTCCAACAGAGGGCAACAGACACACATTAAATGTAAGAATATACCACCAGAGGGCTACATCAGATACATGTTTTTTGTAGGATTTATTCAGAGCTGCTGTCTCTTTTATCATTTTGTTTTCCTGTTTTAATGGAATGGTTGTGCTCCTCTCAGCGCCATCTCTGTACCAAACTTTGTACCTTCCATGTCCACTCTGTTTTCTTCTGTCGGTTACAGTCGTCACTTCATGGCCAGGGTGTGGGGGGTCAACCTCTGTGAAGTCCTGTTTGGGCTTGTACGTGTGTACTTAATTACAGTGGAACCTCTGTATTCGGAATTAACTGGTTCCTGAGAGTGTTCTGAATATTGAATTTTCTCAGTATTGGATGAAGACGTATTTCATTTTCGAGTTTTGAAATAAGTTCCTTTTTTAGTTCAGTGATGGTTCTCACAGCTTTCCGTTTAGGTTTTTTCCTTCACTATTCTTGTTCAGGGTCATGATCACTTATTTTCAATAATTTAATGAAAATAACACAAAGTTATAAAAAAAAAAAATTCTATCTAGAGCTCAACAAGCATGCGTCTCGCGTCGTTCCGAATATAGTGACATTTACGAATATCGGTTTTTTTTTCTCCTTTTCTCCCCGAATACTGGATTTTACGAATAAAGGTGCATACGAATACAGAGGGTCTACTTTATTCTCTTGTGCTGGAGTGTCACCAGCACTGACTTTACTTCTGAGCGCAGAGTGAATGTAATTGTTTCAGCAGTGTGCTTGTGGCTGCGTCAGGTGCGTCATGTGTGGCCTCAACACTCTCCTTGCAGTGCTCCCAGCGATGCAGAGGTGTTGGCGAGCAGTCACAGTCCTGACGAAACAAGAAGGTAGAATGATTTGCGCACCTCAAGGACCACCTCAGCCTCCTGAACGATGGTTGATCCAGTCGGTGTTTAACTTAAAACATGAACTGGGAACCTCGCCAGCTCAGTGAGAGAGCGCAGAAGAGAGCTGCGTCAGCTACGATGTTACGGGGCAGGTTCAGGCTGGTTAATTGCGATAAAGTCTTATCAACTACTCGAGGGTCATTAAGGCTACGTATCACATGTTCACCACCTGTCAAAAATATTTTAATCCCATATAAAAAGTAAATAAACTCTGAGTGTATATATCCAGGGTACAAACTTTACCGCTGAAGATAACCCTTAATAATACCTTGACGTTATCTTAGAGTTATCTCACTTTTGTTATGCCCCGCTTCAAGCACATATGTTCCTACACAGTTTATTACCCGTCCAGTTATGTTTGTCATTACTATTTAATGTAATAAAGTTACATGATGATATTCAATATCACTAATCCTTCATCCATTATATTTTAATTATATTTATATATTTATTTATAAGCGAAAATTTGTGTATGCAGTAATTTCGCAAAAAAATCATTCTGAACCTAACGAAAAAAATATATTTCATTGTGTTTGTTTATTATTAAATTATTGTAAACTTATCTAAAGTATTTTTAGTTGGATTAGGCTAAATTAAATTGCGCTTGTTATAATAAGGTTAGGTAAGTTTTCTAAGGTTCTTTTGGCACAATTTTTTTTTATTAACACATCGGCCGTTTCCCACCAAGGCAGGGTGGCCCGAAAAAGAAAAACTTTCATCATTCACTGCATCACTGTCTTGCCAGATTCATGCTTACACTAGTTATAAAACTGCAACATTTAACATCCCTCCTTCAGAGTGCAGACACTGTACTTCCCATCTCCAGGACTCAAGTCCGGCCTGCCGGTTTCCCTGAATCCCTTCATAAATGTTACTTTGCTTCCACTCCAACAGCACGTCAAGTATTAAAACCCATTTGTCTCCATTCACTCCTATAAAATACGCTCATGCATGCTTGCTGGAAGTCCAAGCCCCTCGCACACAAAACCTCATTTACCCCGTCCCTCCAACCTTTCCTAGGCCGACCCCAACCCCGCCTTCCCTCCACTACAGATTTATACACTCTCGAAGTCATTCTACTTTGCTCCAACCTCTCTACATGTCCAAACCACCTCAACAACCCCTCCTCAGTCCTCTGGATAATAGTCTTGGTAATCCCGCACCTTCTCCTAATTTCCACACTACTAATTCGCTGCATTATATTCACACCACACATTGATCTCAGACATGACATCTCCATTGCCTCCAGCCTTCTCCTTGTTGCAACATTCACCACCCATGCTTCACACCCATATAAGAATGTTGGTATAACTATACTCTCATACATTCCCCTCTTTGCTTTCATGGACAAATTTCTTTGTCTCCACAGACTCCTAAGTGCACCACTTACCCTTCTTTTGATTGTAATAATAATACCTGTTTACCCTCATCAATTCTATGATTCACCTCATCCTTCATAGACCCATCTGCTGACATGTCCACTCCCAAATATCTGAATACATTCACCTCCTCCATACTCTCTCCCTCCAATCTGATATCCAATCTTTCATCACCTAATCTTTTTGTTATCCTCATCACCTTACTTTTTCCTATATTCACTTTCAATTTCCTTCTTTTACATACCCTACCAAACTCATGCACCAACCTCTGCAACTTCTCTTCAGAATCTCCCAAAAGCACAGTGTCATCAGCAAAAAGCAACTGTGAAAACTCCCACTTTGTATTTGATTCTTTATCTTTTAACCCCAAACCTCTTGCCAAGACCCTCGCATTCACTTCTCTTACAACCCCATATATAAATATATTGAACAGCCATGGTGACATCACACATCCTTGTCTAAGGCCTACTTTTACTGGGAAATAATCTCGCTCTCTCCTACATACTCTAACCTGAGCCTCACTATCCTCGTATAAACTATTCACTGCTTTCAGTAACCTACCTCCTATTCCATACACCTGCAACATCTGTCACATTGCCCCCTATCCACCCTGTCATACGCCTTTTCCAAATCCATAAATACCACAAAAACCTCTTTACCCTTATCTAAATACTGTTCAGCTATATGTTTCACTGTAAACACTTGGTCTACAGACCCCCTACCTTTCCTAAAACCTCCTTGTTCATCTACTATCCTACTCTCCGTCTTGCTCTTAATTCTTTCAATAATAACTCTACTATACACTTTACCAGGTATACTCAACAGACTTATTCCCCTATAATTTTTGCACTCTCTTTTGTCCCCTTTGCCTTTATACAAAGGAACTATGCACGCTCTCTGTCAATCCCTAGGTACCTTACCCTATTCCATACATTTATTAAATAATAGCACCAACCACTCCAAAACTATATCTCCACCTGCTTTTAACATTTCTATCTTTATCCCATCAATCCCAGCTGCCTTACCCACTTTCATTTTACCCACTGCCCCACGAACTTTCCCCACACTCACAACTGGCTCTTTCTCACTCCTACAAGATGTTATTCCTCCTTGCCCTATACACGAAATCACAGCTTCCCTGTCTTCATCAATATTTAACAATTCCTCAAAATATTCTCTCCATCTTCCCGATACCTCTAACTCTCCATTTAATAACTCTCCTCTCCTATTTTTAACTGTCAAATCCATTTGTTCCCTAGGCTTCCTCAACTTATTAATCTCACTCCAATTTTTTTTCTTATTTTCAACAAAATTCGTTGATAACATCTCACCCACTCTCTCATTTGCTCTCTTTTTAGATTGCTTCACCACTCTCTTAACCTCTCTTTTTCTCTCCATATACTCTTCCCTCCTTGCATCACTTCTACTTTGTAACAACCTCTCATATGCTAACTTTTTCTCCATTACTACTCTCTTTACATCATTCCACCAATCGCTCTTCTTCCCTCCCGCACCCACTTTCCTATAACCACAAACTTCTGCTGAACGCTAACTCTACATTCTTAAACCTACCCCATACATCTTCAACCCCGTTGCCTATACTCTCACAAAATTATTAATTTTTTTTACATTAACATAAAAATATATATCTTTAAACGTATAAGAGAAAATTTTAGAAAGGACTAAATTTTAAATGAGTTCTTCCTAAGTGGCCAGTTTTACCTATTCAGCACGACATATATATACGATACATAGCTCCTGGCCCCCGCCTCTTCACTGATCGCTACTAGGTCCTCTCTCTTCCTGCTCCATGAGCTTTATCATACCTCGTCTTAAAACTATGTATGGTTCCTGCCTCTACTACATCACTTCCTGACATCTCACATACTTCTTGGTCATTTCTTGTGAACTCCCCACCTTCTTTCCTCAGCCTGATTACCTGGTCCTTGACTGTTGTCTTCCTCCTGTGTGTGTGTGTGTGTGTGTGTGTGTGTTTGTGTGTGTTTGTGTGTGTATGTGTATGTATGTGTGTGTATGTATGTGTGTGTATGTATGTGTGTGTATGTATATGTGTGTGTGTATGTATGTGTGTGTATGTATATGTGTGTGTGTGTGATGAGATAAAGATGGGAGATACAGAGAGAAGACGGGGATGAGGAGGATAGGTAAATCCAGGTAAGAGAGAAGGAGGGAAGTGAGGGGTGGGGAGGGGGGAGGGGGAGTGGTTGCGTGTTAGGGGCAGGTGGTTCGTTTCCCATGATGCATCACAAGCTGGACAGTTGAACATCAGCAGGCGTACTGCGCCTCACCCCCCTCCCCGGTCCACCATCCTTCACCCGTACCCTGCCATCCTTCACCCATACCCTGCCATCCTTCACCCGTACCCTGCCATCCTTCACCCATACCCTGCCATCCTTCACCCGTACCCTGCCATCCTTCACCCATACCCTGCCGTCCTTCACCCATACCCTGCCATCCTTCACCCGTACCCTGCCATCCTTCACCCATACCCTGCCATCCTTCACCCGTACCCTGCCATCCTTCACCCGTACCCTGCCATCCTTCACTCATACCCTACCATCTTTCACCCATACCCTGCCGTCCTTCACCCATACCCTGCCATCTTTCACCCATACCCTGCCGTCCTTCACCCATACCCTGCCATCCTTCACCCATACCCTGCCATACTTCACCCATACCCTGCCATCCTTCACCCATACCCTGCCATCCTTCACCCATACCCTGCCATCCTTCACCCATACCCTGCCATCCTTCACCCATACCCTGCCATCCTTCACCCATACCCTGCCATCCTTCACCCATACCCTGCCATTCTTCACCCATACCCTGCCATCCTTCACCCATACCCTGCCATCCTTCACCCATACCCTGCCATCCTTCACCCATACCCTGCCATCCTTCATCCATACCCTGCCATCCTTCATCCGAACCCTGCCGTCCTTCATCCATACCCTGCCATCCTTCATCCGAACCCTGCCGTCCTTCATCCGTACCCTGCTATACCCTTACCGAAAATACTTCAGAAACAAAACCAGTCATTATTTTCTGAACTCGGGTCACAGAATATGGAAATGATGCTTAAAATTGAAAATTGGCTCAATTTATGAAGATATTTAGTGAGTGTGGTTGGTGTTGCCCTTGACCTGGGACGACATGGTTGGTGTTGCCCTTGACCTGGGACGACATGGTTGGTGTTGCCCTTGACCTGGGACGACATGGTTGGTGTTGCCCTTGACCTGGGACGACATGGTTGGTGTTGCCCTTGACCTGGGACGACATGGTTGGTGTGCCCTGACCTGGGACGACATGGTTGGTGTTGCCTTGACCTGGGACGACATGGTTGGTGTTGCCCTTGACCTGGGACGACATGGTTGGTGTTGCCCTTGACCTGGGACGACATGGTTGGTGTTGCCCTTGACCTGGGACGACATGGTTGGTGTTGCCCTTGACCTGGGACGACATGGTTGGTGTTGCCCTTGACCTGGGACGACATGGTTGGTGTTGCCCTTGACCTGGGACGACATGGTTGGTGTTGCCCTTGACCTGGGACGACATGGTTGGTGTTGCCCTTGACCTGGGACGACATGGTTGGTGTTGCCCTTGACCTGGGACGACATGGTTGGTGTTGCCCTTGACCTGGGACGACATGGTTGGTGTTGCCCTTGACCTGGGACGACATGGTTGGTGTTGCTCTTGACCTGGGACGACATGGTTGGTGTTGCCCTTGACCTGGGACGAAAGGAAGGTAAACAATCTCTACTGGGACAATGATCTTCATTCAAACCCACAATGCTTAATTGTTTTAAAAGATACATCTAACTTTCCTATATTTCTCATCAGCAATTTTTTTCAAGTTTCTACTTTTTTTTAAGGGGGGAGGGGGGAGGGGGGATGGGGACAGACTTGTACTGAATGAACCGCCAATTGTGAAACTTATTTTGATTTGGGCGCCGATTGTCTTTTTTGCTGCTCTAAGTGAAAACGGATGATTTACTCCTTTGGTTTTTATAATAATAATAATACCCATAATTTAGGTACTATATCCTATTAACCGGACTACAAACTCATTTTTAGTGTCTGTTTTTGACACTGAACTTTCAGTTAAATTTGGACAAAAATATCTCGTAGCAGCATGAACACTGCATGAACACTGCGTGAACACTGCATGAACACTGCATGGACACTGCATGAACACTGCGTGAACACTGCGTGAACACTGCGTGAACACTGCGTGAACACTGCATGAACACTGCATGAACACTGCATAAACACTGCGTGAACACTGCATGAACACTGCGTGAACACTGCATGAACACTGCGTGAACACTGCGTGAACACTGCATGAACACTGCGTGAACACTGCATGAACAATGCGTGAAAACTGCATGAACACTGCATGAACACTGCGTGAACAATGCATAAACACTGCGTGAACACTGCATGAACACTGCATGAACACTGCGTGAACACTGCATGAACACTGCATGAACAATGCGTGAACACTGCATGAACACTGCATGAACACTGCGTGAACAATGCGTGAACACTGCATGAACACTGCATGAACACTGCATGAACAATGCGTGAACACTGCATGAACACTGCATGAACAATGCATAAACACTGCGTGAACACTGCATAAACACTGCGTGAACACTGCATGAACACTGCATGAACACTGCATGAACACTGCGTGAACACTGCGTGAACACTGCGTGAACACTGCATGAACAATGCGTGAACATTGCATGAACAATGCGTGAACACTGCATGAACACTGCATGAACACTGCATGAACAATGCGTGAGCACTGCATGAACACTGCATGAACAATGCGTGAACACTGCATGAACAATGCGTGAACACTGCATGAACACTGCATGAATAGTGCGTGAACAGTGCATGAACAGTGCGTGAACATTGCATGAACAGTGCGTGAACATTGCATGAACAGTGCGTGAACACTGCATGAACACTGCATGAACACTGCATGAACACTGCAGATAACTTTGTTGTCTGGTGGAGAATAGACTTTCGCTCTTCAACATCGTGCTATAACTGCCGTGATTAGGAAAACCTACCACCTATATTTTAGCTGTAAGACTGGAGATCAGGCCAAGAGCTGGACCTCACACACATGCTGTATTACTTGCACAATAAACCTTCACCAGTGGTTAAATCAGAAAAGGAAATCTACAGATACCACAAGAAGCTGGAGAGCCTAGTTACAAGCCATGTTTCTTCCTAGCCTCTGGCACACCAGTCAGCCTCAAGGATGAATTCCAGCTATTTTATTCTCTTCCTGTATGTTCAGACCACACGAGCGATTTTGTATCAATGCACCACGCAGAAACAAGCGGAGCCGTGCACAGAGAAAGATCACGGTCAGCAGGATTTGAACCTACGTGCTAAAGGAATAACTGGCAAAGTGGGGAAATGGATCTTTAACTTCCTAACCAGTCGAACACAAAGAGTAGTGGTAAAAAGAGTTAAATCGGAAGCTGCCATAGTGAAAAACTCTGTTCCACAAGGCACAGTACTCGCCCCCATCCTGTTCCTCATCCTCATATCAGACATGTGTCATCCTTTGCAGACGATACTAGGATCTGCATGAGACTGTCATCTATTGAAGACACGGTTAACCTCCAAGAAGATATAAACCAAGTTTTCCAATGGGCAACGGAAAACAATATGATGTTCCATGAAGACAAATTCCAACTACTCCGTTATGGAAAACTGGAGGATATAATAACTAGAACTGAGTATACTATAAACTCTGATCATACAATAGAGCGAAAAAAAATAATGTGAAAGACCTGGGAGTGGTAATGTCTGAGAATCTCACTTTCAAGGATCACAACAGTGCCACAATCACAACTGCAAAGAAAATGATAGGATGGGTAATGACAACGTTCAAAACAAGAGATGCTAAGCTAATGATGATCCTTTTCAAATCACCTGTTCTCTCTAGGCTGGAATACTGCAGTACATTAACATCTCCGTTCAAAGCAGGTGAAATTGCAGATCTGGAGAGTGTATAGAGAACCTTTATTGCACATATAAGTTCCATCAAACACCTCAACTACTGGGAACGCTTGGAAGCACTTGACTTGTACTCACTGGAACGCAGGCGAGAAAATGGTCCCGAATCTGTACACAGAAATCACTCCCTATGAAAGTAAAAGACTGGACAGGCAGTGCAAAATACCCCTAATGAAAAGTAGGGGCGCCATTGGTACACTAAGAGAAAACACCATAAGTGTCCGGGGCCCAAAACTGTTCAACAGTCTCCCACCATGCATAAGGGGAATTACCAATAGGCCCCTGGCTGCCTTCAAGAGGGAGCTGGACAGATACTTAAAGTCGGTGCCGGATCAGCCGGGCTGTGGTTCGTAAGTTGAACTACGTGCGGCCAGCAGTAACAGCCTGGTTGATCAGGCCCTGATCCACCGGGAGGCCTGGTCGTGAACCGGGCCGCGGGGGCGTTGATCCCCGGAATGCCCTCCAGGTAGACTCCAGGTAGACGTGTGGAGAGTGGCATAGCTCCCCAAGTGACTGACGCCTTAGACCGCTAAGTTACAGATGCCTCAAAAAGCTAGGTAGTCTGGTTTCAAGCCATGTTTCTTGCTAGCCCATGATGCCTCGGGTTTACCTTAAGTCGCTTAGTGACTTCAATATTTCACTCATTTCTCTGTTGTCAGTATAGGTTCTATCTCAGCGAGGATGTAGAGGTAGGATGCTGCCAGGGATTATGCACACCAGAAGTATTTAGGATCTCTCAGATTCATTTAGGCCTATTTCTTCCTTCTGCCTCGCCTGGACCTTACGTTCAATGACCCAAGGGATTCGAGTATATAATAATAATCCTAATCATAATAATAATAATTTTCCTACGAGGTTGGTGAGAGAGAAATAAGAAAGGGGGGAGGGGGGCGGTGCCACACGAAACCAAAGGATCATAACAAGGCTGCAAAAAGATCTTTCCCCCCTTCCCATCAGCTCCCCTCCCGTCCTTCCCCTCTATACATTCCTTTCTTTCCAATCCGCCTTCTCCCCTCTTCCCCCTCACACGCGCCTCTTGTAACGCTTCCTCTCTGACACAGTGGGAGAGGTAAGGCAGAAGAGGATGAGAGAGAGAGGGAAAGGGAGGACAGGAGAGGAGAAAGGACAGAAGGAGGGGGAATGGAAGGGAGGAAGATTAGAAGGGAAAGAAGAAGGCAGCGGAAGAGGAAGGATGAGAGGGAAGAGAAGGGAAGAGGAGGATAAAGGAAGGGGATAGAAGGGGAAGGAAGGGGAGGAGGGTGAAGGTTGGGAAGGAAGGGGAAGGGAGGGGAGGAGAGGGAAGCGAGGGGATGAGGGGAGACATGTAATAAACAGTTTACGACGCCAGTGGTCCTAAACACACACTACTGTGTACCACAATGTTCCCTCCCTCCCTATACCCCCTCCTTCCCCACCAATGCCCCCTCCCTTCCCCACCAGACACCCACACCAACAGACATCCTCCCTCCCTTCCCTTAACAAACCCTCCCTCCCCAACCATACTTCCTCCCATATTTCCTCACCACCATTACTACCTACCTACTACCATACCTTTCTCTTTACTTTCAAAGTATTTCCATCCCGTAGTGGAGTGCTTTGAATATATGAACACTACTAAGGGAGTATAATTTGTGTAAATCATTCAGTATATCTGGAGGTCGTTTCCTGGGTCAACTCATCCGCGGCCCCGTCCATGAGTAGGCCTCGTTGTGGGTCAAGGCCTGATCAACCAGGCTGTTACTGCTGGCCGCACGCTGTTACTGCTGGCCGCACGTAATCCAACGTACGAACAACAGCCCGGCTAATTCGTGTAAAGAAATATATATTTTTAATTATCCCTGGAGGTGCACCTTGAAGTGTAAGCCTGAGTGAGACATAGAGTGATGGTACTCTTGAGTGAGACATAGTGAGAGTGATAGTACTCTTGAGTGAGACATAGTGAGAGTGATGGTACTCTTGAGTGAGAGTGATGGTACTCTTGAGTGAGACATTTTAGTGAGAGTGATAGTACTCTTGAGTGAGACTTTTTAGTGAGAGTGATAGTACTCTTGAGTGAGACTTTTTAGTGAGAGTGATGGTACTCATCTTAGAGTAATAGTACTCTGAGTATAAGTTTCGTAGATGCAAATTAGCCAATTCACTAACATAGTTAATCAAATTAGAAGCTTGGGACTTAAACTAATAACTGGAGAATTCCTCTTCCGATCGTCTTCAAACTTTTAGTGATGGTGGGCTTTGCTGAAAGAAAGGTTTGCTTTAATTCTGAGCTGCATGTGTTTTAATTTTAAAGTTGTCTTAAATAGTTTTTTCCATGTAATTATTAGATAATGCCTCTTCAGATGGGCTTCAAACCTTAAACGAAAGTAAATCTTAATTATATCATTTATTTTTTGTTGATTTTGGGCTGTGTAGACGCCACTTTGCTGGTTTTTATTAAAGAATATTTCAAAACTGAAACATTCGTTTTCACAGTTATTTCTTAATAACTCATCCGACTGACTTCAAACCTTCAGTGCTGATACTTTGAGAATGCAACTTCTGAGCGGCTTCAAACCTAGATTACTGGTGTATTTTGTGACATTGGTCTTCGTGGTAACTAGAGAATGCCTCATTCGACTTTCTTTAAACTTACAAAGTTGGAGTATATTAGAAAATTCAAATTGTTTTGGGTCGTATAACGAAATTTTTTTTAACCGAAATTGGGATATTAATTTCCATTATATAACTTGTGAATACTTTTTTTCTGATTGGGTACAAATATTCACAGCTGATATTTAACTGCGATACAAACTTATGCCGCACTCTGTACTCTTCCTTCTGCATACACTGAGGTAGATGGGGCTGAGCTTATGAGTTACTGGGGGTACCTTTCCTGGACCGTGCAGAGACTGAAACACCCGTTTGTGTGTCAGTGTTGCTCGCTGATCCTCGTCAGTGTGTCAGTGTTGCTCGCTGATCCTCGTCAGTGTGTCAGTGTTGCTCGCTGATCCTCGTCAGTGTGTCAGTGTTACTCGCTGATCCTCGTCAGTGTGTCAGTGTTGCTCGCTGATCCTCGTCAGTGTGTCAGTGTTACTCGCTGATCCTCGTCAGTGTGTCAGTGTTGCTCGCTGATCCTCGTCAGTGTGTCAGTGTTGCTCGCTGATCCTTGACAGTATGTCAGTGTTGCTCGCTGATCCTTGTCAGTGTTTCTCGCTAATCCTTGTCAGTGTGTCAGTGTTGCTCATTGAACCTTGTCAGTGTGCTCGCTGATCCTCGTCAGTGTGTCAGTGTTGCTCGCTGATCCTTCGTGTCCAGTTTGCTTAAACCAAAAAATAATCTTCCCCTGACAGGCCAGGTCTCGAGGAACTGATTGTGTCCAGCTTGGAGGGCAGATAACCATGAAGCACTCGTCTACGAGCTCCAGATTCCCATATGTTCGTTCGTGCACGAGGCATAGGTCTTAAATCCGTTCGCTCGTGAGTCGTAAATCCACAGGGAGTCTGTCCATCCCCCTTCCAACTTAGCGTCATAAATTCCGTATCACTCCTATTTGTAAAACAGTCCGCAGGAATTTGCCCTTCCTAACCCAGTAAATCCTCATCAATCCCACGTGTTCGTGAGCCCAGATTTCCTGAATGACAATCTGGCCATTCGCTCCCCTGACACACATCCCCATACCCAATTCCTCGTTGATCTGACAGCGGGGTGCAAATGCGTCTGAATCCCCCTTTCCATCTGAGGGCCGCTCAAGAACGCCGCGCTCCGCTGCATACTAAGACAAGATGACCCGGGGCGCAATAATCCGCCGCGAGTCGGTGTGCAAGAACGGCGGAGTGTTTATATCCGCAGTCTGCCCTCAGGGACGTGTTGCTGCTTGATGGATATCTTCACACCTGCTTGATCAAAGTTATGTACACCGAGAGGATTAGGTTTCTCATTGTATATACACCGAGAGGTGCACGTTTCTCAGCGTATATGCACCGAGAGCTGTATATCTCTGTTTAAATATGGTGGGACTTCAGCCTCTTCTATTTTAGGTATTAAATTATTCTTGACTGGGGGAATACAGGTTACCTGCGGCCTTAATGACCCTCTTGTAGTCGATGGGTTTTATGTACAATAACCCACTTACACCCTTCCTCCAGCCTGCCTCCAGTCTTCAACCCCCCTCCAGCCATTCTCCACTCTTCTACCCCTACTCCAGCCCTCCACCCGCCTCCAGTCTTCTACCCCTCCTCCAGCCAGTCTCCAGCCCTACACCCCGCTTCCAGTCTTCTACCCCTCCTCTAGCCAGTCTCCAGCCCTCCACCCGCCTCCAGTCTTCTACCCCTCCTCCAGCCAGTCTCCAGCCCTCCACCCCGCTTCCAGTCTTCTACCCCTCCTCTAGCCAGTCTCCAGCCCTCCAGCCCGCTTCCAGTCTTCTAATCCTCCTCCAGCCAGTCTCCAGCCCTCCACCCCGCTTCCAGTCTTCTACCCCTCCTCTAGCCAGTCTCCAGCCCTCCAGCCCGCTTCCAGTCTTCTAATCCTCCTCCAGGCTGTCTCCAGCCTTCCACCTCCCTTCCAGTCTTCTTCCCCTCCTCCAGCCTTCCACCTCCCTTCCAGTCTTCTACCCCTCCTCCAGCCACTCTCCAGCCCTCCACCCCCCCCTTCCAGTCTTCTACTCCTCCTCCAGCCTGTCTCCAGCCTTCCACCCTCCTTCCAGTCTTCTACCCCTCCTCCAGCCTTCCACCCCGCTTCCAGTCTTCTACCCCTCCTCCAGGCTGTCTCCAGGTTTTCTGCAGCTCATATTCTGACTTATGCGCCTACTTTATTATATTATTATTTTCCCAGAGAAGCGATCATTGGCTTTAACAGCGCCAGGAAAATGGGAGACAATACGAATTGATCCGAGGCAGGGGAGGGGATGGCTCTGATATCTCGGATCAAGAGCCCTCCCCCAGTATCAATTGCTGGTTTTCCAGTTTTGGAGTTTCTCAGAGCGTGTCCACGAAGACAAACTTTAATAACTGCTTTTCTTCCTATCTCTATTTCTTCCTTTTTCTTAACTCTATAAGACATCTTACATTCCCTGTTTTCTATTTTTCTACAAATTGTCTTAAAATGGCACATTACACTGCTGCTGTATATTTAAAGTGAGGCTAAGAAAATGCTATGGATTTTTTGTCTGTGAATGAGCTTGCATGGTATACTTGTGTATACATACCTGGAGAGGGTATACCTGGAGAGGGTATACCTGGAGAGGGTATACCTGGAGAGGGTATACCTGGAGAGGGTATACCTGGAGAGGGTATACCTGGAGAGGGTATACCTGGAGAGGGTATACCTGGAGAGGGTATACCTGGAGAGGGTATACCTGGAGAGGGTATACCTGGAGAGGGTATACCTGGAGAGGGTATACCTGGAGAGAACGAATTTATTCACATAAGGAATAATGAAAATTAGATTAATCCATTTCAGACCCCCAAAAATACACTCACAAAAGCACTTACAAAAATACACTTACATAATTGTAAGTGGGGGGCAGTTAACCTCCTTCTTTGTAGACATATTTTTGCCCAGGGGGTGGCCACATACCAATATACATATTGGAATCACACCAACTCCTAAAAGATCAAAACTTTTTATGCCCTGTACACTTTTGTATACCCCAAAAGATAAGCTAAGTAAGCTAATGGGCTCATACCTCATTTATGAGAGCCAAACTCTCTCTTTTTAATGTCATTCTCACTCTATAAGATTTCGTTCGTACTTACACTAATCTCAGGGACAGTACTCTCTATCTCCTCTTCCTCATGATTCGCGGCTTGGATCGGACTCGAACTCAATCTCATATCCTTTATTCCCCTAATTACATCTAAGAAAAATCAACTTCAGGCCGAGGCGGCCTTAAAGTACTTCTTAATTCAAGCCCTCGGCTCAGCAATTATCATTTTATCCTCTACACTCACCCCCCTCCAACCTATATTTGCGCTATTGGCAATCTCCTTAGCCCTACTTCTGAAGTTGGGGGCCGCTCCTTTCCATTCATGATTTCCCCAAGTTATAGAGGGGCTCGATTGAAGACAAGCAATTATTCTAATAACCATTCAAAAACTAGCACCAATATTCCTAATTTCTTACCTCTCGGTAAGATTTTATACTCACGCCTCTCTCTTCCTAGTAGGGGCGTTAGGCGGGATCAACCAGACATCCCTTCGAAAAATTCTCTCCTACTCGTCAATCAATCATATATCATGGATGTTAATCGCCATATTGATTAACGAGACTTCGTGGATAATCTATTTTTTCTTATACGCATTAATTTCCACCTCAGTGGCCCTATATTTCTTATCCACCCAGTCTTATTTTTTCCCCCACTTAATCAACTCTAATACAACACCGCTTTCTAAAATTATCTCGGTCTTAAGACTCTACTCCCTAGGCGGGATGCCGCCTTTCTCAGGGTTTATTCCCAAGTGGATTGTCACCCAAGAAATAATTACCGCCTCATTTTTTTTTACACTTCTTGTGCTCCTACTCTCCTCCTTAGTGACCCTTTACTTTTATATTCGACTGACCCTGGTCTCCGTTTCAATCTCAAATTCCCAAAGAAAATGAAGACTCACCTCTTTTTACCCTGTGACCCCTATCTTACACCCGGTGGTTTCGGCAATGAATTTATTCGGGCTCTTAATCCCCTCTGTACTCCTAATTATTTAAGATTTTAAGTTAATTTAAACTAACATCCTTCAAAGCTGTCAATAAAAGTTGAACCTTTTAAATCTTGTTCCTACTAATAAGAAAGCTCTTCGCCCCTATTTAGATTTACAATCTAACGCCTAACATCTCAGCCACCTTATTCTACAAGTTAGATAAGACCAATACCCCCTTTATAAAAACTACATTCAACGGAATACCATGTAATATTAAAACAAAATACTCACCCACCTTACCTGAACAACAAGAATAAAAAGAGCTAGCAAATAAACCATGTTGTCTTAGAGAGTACATATATAAAGTGTATGCGGCCCTAAAAAAGGATAGGGCTCCAACCCCTAACATGACCAACTTTCTCCACCTAACCACCCTAATAATCAGCCTAATCTCCCCCATTAAATTTAATGTTGGTGGGGCAGCTATGTTCCCCACCACTAATAAAAACCACCAAAATCCTATGCTAGGCATAAAACTCAATAACCCCTTACTAATCATTAAGCTCCGGCTTCCTAGGCGCTCATACACTATATTAGCTAAACAAAACAAACCCGAAGAACATAAGCCATGGCCGACTATAACTACCAGGGCCCCGTTCAAACCTCATCTCCTTATAGAAACTAGGCCTCCAAGCACTAATCCCATATGTGCTACTGAAGAATAAGCAATTAAAGATTTTATATCCACCTGACGAAGACACATCAACCTGATAACTACACCCCCTAAAATTCCCAATCTCATTCATACCCATGAAAATATTTTATTAACCTCAGAGAATATCCTTAAAACCCGGATTAAACCGTACCCCCCCAACTTTAACAATACCCCTGCCAAAATTATCGACCCTGATACGGGGGCCTCTACATGCGCCTTCGGCAGCCATAAGTGAAACAAAAATAAAGGTAATTTTACCATAAATGCAAATACAGTACAAAAATACCATAAAATATTTACAGACGGTCCTCTTATAGGACCCGCTAATAAACCCATATTTAGGCTACCCGACAAGCTATACAACCTAAGCAAAGATACTAACAAGGGAAGTGAAGCGAATAAAGTATAAAATAGTATATACACCCCCGCCTGGATTCGCTCAGGCTGATAGCCCCACCCTAAAATTAATACAAGCATTGGAATTAATGACCTCTCAAAACTAATGTAAAACATCAAATAATTTACAGACCTAAAAGTCAAAACTAAAACTACTAACAAGCCTAAATTCACTAACAAAAACCCTATAATGCAACTCCACCCCCTTTCCCATTATATCTATCTACATGGAACAACTTAAACTCCTGAATATGACACTCAGCAATCATATCCCGACTCTTTATATTATACCATGTTTCAGTTATTGCAATGACATCAAAGTTCCCAGCACATCAACACCCCCGCGACCCGGTCCGTGACCACACCTCGTGTCCTTTTTTTGACAATGTGTACATGCGTCATCAGCGTGTGCATGCTGAGTTACACTTTGTTATGTACGAGTATCCTGGTTCAGTGTGTACATACATCGTTAATTCCTGACACACACACACCAGCCACACACACACACACACATACATCAGCCACACCCAGTAAACATAAAGTTTGTTTTTAACAAAATTAGGTTAGGTACCTATTCCACTTAATAGTTATACTCGTATGATGAGAACAAAAGCTCGGCTCTTTTTCCTTCATATTCCATCATACATCCAGAGGTGAGAGACGTTAGTAGAACGATGAGGATATCATCAGATGCTGCATTATGGTTCAGTAATTATCAGTAAAGTTAGTACCAAGTGTTCCACTATGGTTCAGCAACTATCAGTAAGGTCACCAAGTGTTCCACTATGGTTCAGCAACTATCAGTAAGGTCACCAAGTGTTCCACTATGGTTCAGTAACTATCAGAACTTTAATAGTTTGGTTACAGCAGAGCTGGAGAGATATTAATATGTTGGAGTTACTATCTCCCAGGATGGCCTATCTCGCACACGAGGGGAAATGGAAATTATGTGGATATCATCCTCCGTACAGTGGGAGTGGGATGGGGTGAGGGGTGAGGGTAAGGGTATAATGGGGGATAAAATGTAAAGGGGACGATAATGATATAACAGCGAGGAGTTGGAATGTGTGTTTGTACTTACACATACTAGCAGAAAGACAGAGAGCCCCATCGCAGTGTCTGGGGGAGAGGGGTAGGGGAGGTATGAAATATTCACCCAGGGTACCGTTCCTGTTATTATATGACCCATGAAAGAATATGCCTTGGCAGTGCCGCGATATTGCCACCACTTTCGACAGTATTGTGTTCCAATTATGCCCCAGAGCCAGCCTTCTACTCCTTATAATTACGCTCGACTTATAAAGTGTCTTAAAATATTTCTTTGGCAGCTGACGCTCGGGGACGGACTGTGTCAAGACCTTGATGAGCGTTTAAGAATTAATTAGAAGTAATTCTCTATGGATTTTTTTCTTGTGTCTCCCAGGAAGTAGAGGAGAGAGAACATTTATAAAAGCATTTGAGAAACGTCAGGCTAACTGGTGCTTCCCTCTGGCGACCGTCCCGGGAAACTCATTCCAGTGTTGCGCTGGCGTCCGTTGGGGGAGAAGAGTCGTGGATTCCAGCAAGGCTCATTTTCCTAAATTGCCTCTTGGAGACTGAGGCTTGTTAAAACACGGAGACTACTGGCTTAAGACCGGTAGTTAGGGCTCCTCTGAGAAGTGTAAAGGGACGTTTTTGAGCGCGCCTCGGATAACAAATTCACAAGAAAGGGCCGCCTTGTCGCGTCACCAGCTCCCCGGCGTCCTCAACACCCCCACCACATACAACCTTCCTACACAATTTCCACCAAACTTTCTCCCTGGGAATATTTTTTTTTTTAAATCCTAGTTTCGCATTTTTTTTATTAAATACAGATGATAAATTTATTATATAAAAATCTTTTAAGGGAAATAAGTCATTTTTCTTATATCAGGAGGAAAATTTGGAAGTGCGCGACACGGGTTGTGTAAAATAAACACAGTGAGGAGACGACTGAACTTTTCTGGGGGAAGTTACTGGCAGTTATTTCACCCTCGTTTAATTTATTTTTGTACAAGATGGTAAAAAAAAAAAAAAAAAAAAGACTTTACCAACTTTGTAAAGCTTAAGTTCACACACAACATGACCACTAAGATATAGAGAGAATGATCCAGGCTACACCACACCTCGGCAATCATACTCTTTATTTTTTTCGTCATTATGGATAACATAAAAATTAGCATAATTCGTTGCCCAGGAATTTTTCTTTAATCCCACTAGAAGCAACATAGACAACACCAGATGCTGTAACTAATACAACACAAACAACTGCTGAAAAGAAAAGAAAGCTTCCTACATTCTTTTCATTTCATATTTCACTGCTGCTACAGATTAAACTCAATAAGTTAAAAAAAAAATAATATTAATTAGCCTAGAGGAAGAAGTGTGGTGGAGAAGAAACAACAGTTTTGTCGGAATTGTTTGTGAACTAGTGAAGATTTATGGTGAATCTGCATACAGACCCCTCAAGGGAGGTTCCTTGACGCTGGTGAGGGGCTCTTGATCTAGGGAAATGGATCTGTGCTCCGGTTCCCTGAATTGAGCCTGAATACCTTCCAAATCCCCCCTCATGTGCGCTGTATAATCCTACGGGTTTCGCGCTCCCCTTTATAATTGTAATGCATAGACTACCTTTGATATACCTTTGAAGAGTTTCGAGAGTATCTACTCTCTGAGCCCGGCCATGGGCCAGGCTCGTCTGGTGCTTGCCTGGTCAACCAGGCTGTTGCTGCTGGAGGCCCGCTGCCCCACATATCCATCACAGCCTGGTTGATCTGGCACCTGGTGAAGATATTTGTCCAGTTTCCTCTTGAAGGCTTCTACACTGGTTCCAGCGATGTTTCGGATATCTTCTGGTAAGATGTTGAATAGTCTGGGACCCCGGATGTTAATACAGTGCTCCCGTATTGTCCCCACCGCACCCCTGCTCCTCACTGGGTTTATTTTACACTTTCTCCCATATCTCTCACTCCAGTATGTTGTTATGGCAGTGTGCAGATTTGGGACCAGGCCCTCAAGTACTTTCCATGTATATATTATCATGTATCTCTCTCCTCCGCTCCAATGAGTACATGTTCAAGACTTGAAGGCGTTCCCAATAATTTAGATGTTTCAATGGCTCAATGTGAGCCGTAAACGATCTCTGGATTTGTTCCAGCTCTGCTATTTCTCCTGCCCTGAACGGGGCCGTCAGCACTGATCAGTATTCTAAGTGGGGAGCACTAGCGATTTGAATAGTGTCACCATCGGCATTATTTCCTTGTTTTGAAAGTTCTCAATACCCACCCCGTCATCTTCCTGGCTGTTGTGATCTTTGTCTTGTTATGGTCTTTAAACGACAGATCAGCAGACATAATTATTCCCAAGTCCTTTACGTGTTCCTTTCGTTCTATGTGGTGACCCTCTTGCGTTTTGTATATAGTGTTCCTTTTGAGTTCTTCATTTTTTCCATACCTAAGCAGCTGAAACTTATCACCATTGAACGTCATGTTGTTCTCCACTGCCCATTGGAAGACCCTGCTTATGTCCTCCTGTAATTTTTCAGTGTCCTCTACCGTAGTGACTTTCATGCTTATTTTAGTGTCATCTGCAAATGATGATACAAAAGTGTGCTGGGTGTTTTTATCTATGTCTGCTATGAGGATGAGAAACAGCAGAGGTGCCAGGACAGTGCCTTAGGGCACTGAGCTTTTGACCTCGCTGATGCTGGATCTTGCCCTGTTCACTACTACTTTTGTGTTCTTTGTGTTAGGAACTCAAAATCCATCTGCCTACCTTCCCGTAATGCCTATGGCCCTCATTTTGTGCGCTATCACTCCATGATCGCATTTGTCAAACGCCTTTGCAAAATCTGTGTAAATCACATCTACGTTTTGGTCGTCCTCCAATGCCTCCGTAATTCTGTCATAATGGTTCAGCAGCTGTGACAGGCATGATCGACCCGCTCTAAAGCCATGCTGGTTCGGGTTATGTTGGTTGTGCTGGTCCATGAACTTTGTAATCTGCCGTCTCATCACTCTTTCAAAGATTTTTATGATGTGAGAAGTGAGGGCTACTGGTCTGTAATTTTTAGCTAGTGCTCTACTACCTCCCTTATGCAAAGGAGCTATGTCTGCACTCTTTAAGGCCTCTGGAATTTCACCTAGATCTAAGCTCTTTCTCCACAGAATACTAAGGGCTCTTGCTAATGGTACTTTGCACTGCTTTATAAATAAAGCATTCCATGAATCTGGTCCAGGTGCTGAGTGAGTGGGCATGTTGGCCATTTCTTTTTCGAAATCTATGGGATTTGTACTAATGTCGGTTAGGTGGTCTGCGCAGCCTTCTGCTGGAGTGAAAAATATTTCTGCATTTTCTACCTTGCTGTCATTTAGTGGGTTGCTGAACACTGACTCATACTGTTCTTTTAGAATTTCACTCATTAGTAATTACATTAGTAATTACTCCTGATTTAATGAGTATTTGTTTGTGTTGCTTATTACAGGGTTTATACACGGAGACGTGTATTTCTCACAGGGTGTATATGTTGAGAGTTGATACTCTATTCAAGAGTATTAAAACATTCTTGTCTAGTGGTGACAAGGTTACTTGGAGTCTTAATGACCCTCGTGTAGTCGATAGTCTATAAACTCCAATAACCAAAACTAACTACTCTTGCTTCTTTTCATTAATATTTTTTATCTTCGTTTAATAAAGTTGTCCTCACTCATGCTACATAGCTAGCCTGGTCATTTTATTGTATTAATTTTTCGATTTTACTTTCCTGAGCTGGGAGGTGAAACACTCTTTCCCCCCTCCCTTTTCCCCCCTCCCTTTACCCCCCTTTCTTTCCTCCCTTCCTTCCCCCTCCCCTTCTCCTGAGATTATGAAGTTTAAGTCGCAAGGGATTCGATTAACCCAGGTTTCTTTCAGGTATATGGAAGTAAGATTAGATTATGAGTGGCCCATTTACAAGTTGCTCAGGTCAGCTTACTGCCAGTCACATAGAAATGTGTACAGTCTTTAATATATATTTCCTCTCAGGTTTTACATAGGAAGATACTAGCGATATTCCGGAAATAAAAAATTATACAGGTGAGGACGAAAATAAGTTATGCACGATTCTTAGACAAATCGATAGATTATAACCAAACAAATCCCCGGGCCCCGGTGAACTGCTCTCAAGGGTTATAAAGGAATGTAAGAAGCAACTTAGCAAACCATTAGCTAGTCTTTTCAACAGAACTAAAAACTGGCATAGTGCCGGATAAGTGGAAAATGGCAAATGTGATACCTATCTATAAAGCGGGTGATAGGTCGTTAGTTTCAAATTATAGACCAATTAGCCTAACCTCCATTGTGGGAAAACTGATGGACTCAATTATTGCCGAAACTATTCGAAGCCACCTTCAAAGACATGAATTGATCAATGAATCTCAGTCTGACAGATATTATATATAAATGATTTAGAAAAAACGACAAATTGATGACTGAGACATTATCTGACAATATCTGTCAGACACATCAACATCTTGGAATCTTGATTCAAGGAATTCTTCAAAGCTTGTCGACGTATGACATGACCTACTTCCACTAGTGGATTTTTCTAAAAGTAAAGCCTTTCGTCTGCAGTACATAAGACCTTTCTCCTGTCATCTGCTGTACTGTTATCAAGATTGGTGGACTGAACACCAGGCTAAGGGACTGATTGCCTCAGACTTATCATCTTCCACCATTCTTCTTTGTATTGGACTGATGAATCCACTGGTTGGCGAAATGTTTTCACAATAAAGATATTCAAATACTGCGCAAGTGTCTCATTCATCATAGGTTAAATAATAAGTACATGAGTGGGTATGAGTTGAACCTGCATAGCATGGGCCAGTAGGCCTGCTGCAGTACTCCTTCTTTCTTATGTATCATGCACTGTAAGCAATGGTGTTGTGGAGAGTCAGACTCATGCCGGTGAGGGCGAAACACAGGACTAAAACAGCCACTTTTGGCGAAACGTTTCCTCAATAAATGCCTGAAATGTGCATGTCTTTACCTACTGGCATTTGTCAGGCAACTCTAACCCACTCAAGTACTACTTGCACACTAAACATCTCAAATAAACAGTCAGTAGAAACATCAACGGTGAGGAACAAAGGATGAGAACAAGCAGAGAAGTCAGGCTCGCCTAGGTGATTTATCGGGTGGTAATAATGGGGAAGCAGGTTCATTTAGCAGTGTGGATGAGTAGCAGAGACATGGGATGACTCATTAGCCTGCCGTGAGAGCAGGAGGGGAAGCCGGCACCCAGCTGCTGTTAGGGTGCCATAAATTACCCATGCAGGAGCTGATGATGGCATTATTGCAGCCTAAGTGAGGGATATTCCAGCTGCTGTTATGGCAACGTAAAAAAAAAAAACCCCGAGGCGGAAATAAAGCCTAGAGCAGCAGTAACAGCAAGAGTAGGAAGTCTTCCTTTGGTCTCTCACTGCCCTCTTCCTCCTCTTTCAGGAACAGTAAAAAAGGGCTCCTTCTTTCCTTCGGATCAAACCTGAGTATCTGCCATTCTAAAGGTGTTGTATAACCCCTGTATCTTTAGCCCTATCTAATAATAATAATAATAATAATAATAATAATAATAATAATCACTACTACTACTAATAATAATAATGCCACTACTACTGATCATAATAATATAATAATACCACCATTACTACTACTACTACTGCTAATAATAATAATAATAATACCACCACCACTACTATTACTACTCATAATAATAATAATAATAATATAATAATAGTACCACCACTACCACTACTACTACTGCTAATAATAGTAATAATAATAATTCCATCACCACTACTACTACTACTAATAATAATAATACCACCACCACTACTACTACTAAAAATAATAATAATAAAAATAATAATACCACCACCACTACTACTCCTAATAATAATACCACCACCACCACTACTACTACTACTAATAATAATAATAATTAATAATAATAATTAATTATCTTCAAATGTTGAGTGAACTACATGAGCCACTTGTCTCCAGACCTGAGCACTTTAAGAGGAAAGTGGCCCACGGCAAGTGATTTAAGAGCCGAGCACATTAAGAGAGCCAGGTCACCACCTAAAAGCTAATTGAACCAGAGAGAGCTAAGAGTTCCCTCACCCCCCCCCCCACGAGCTGTAAGAGTCTAACTGATTTAAGTGACAAGTGTCTTGAAAGGTTAAGTGACCTGAGAGCCAGCCCTTCATGTGCGACCCCCATCCTCCTTCGAGGATTATGAGGTACGCTCTTGATCCGAGGAATCGGAGATATCCTCCTCGCGTTCGGATCCAACCTGCCTCACGCATTATGCCATTTATCCTGACGCTGTGTGATCCTTACGGATTTAGTGCTTCCCCCATGATTAATAATAATAATGGTAATAATACTATAATTAGTAATACAAATAAAAATATAATATTTGCAATAATAATTATTATCATTGCAAATTTTCCTATTATTATAATAACACTAATAATTATTACCAGAAAGCACAAGTACTACCACAATTGACAAATAGCTTCACAGCTAAAGGTAAACAAGGAAGGTACTCAGTGAGGTGTATCTTCAGAGGAGCTAAATCCTCAATACTTAAGTCCACTTAAGATGGCAGTCCCTTTGGAGCCAAGTTCCCTCCTCCCAGGAGGTAAACGCTCAGGTAGTTAAGACCTTCAAGAGGTAAGTCCGTAGGAAGCCTCGCCGTGGTAAGACCCACTGATGTGAGGGGGGTTCCTAGAGACTACTCAGAGTCTAGCCTCCTGCTTCCCTTGGTCTCAGAGGACTACAGCCAGTAGCTGAGTGCTAGGCACTTTCCTGTCACAACCGAAGGAACCGTGTTGAGTCTCGGGGATGCAGAGACGTTAGACATATCTCCTTACACGTATTGCAACTACTGGATCACTATGATATGGTCTTGGATACTCTGGAAGAAAAAAAGAATGCAGATGTAATATACACAGACTTTGCAAAAGCCTGTGACAAGTGCGATCATGGTGTAATAGCACACAAAATACGTGCTAAAGGAATAACTGGCAAATTGGGGAGATGGATCTTCAACTTTTTAACCAATCGAACACAAAGAGTAGTGGTAAACAGAGTTAAATCGGAAGCTTCCATAGTAAAAAGCTCTGTTCCACAAGGCACAGTACTCGCCCCCATCCTGTTCCTCATCCTCATATCACACATAGACAGAGATGTAATCTACAGCACCGTGTCATCCTTTGCAGACGATACTAGGATCTGCATGAGACTGTCATCTATTGAAGACACGGTTAACCTCCAAGAAGATATAAACCAAGTTTTCCAATGGGCAACGGAAAACAATATGATGTTCCATGAAGACAAATTCCAACTACTCCGTTATGGAAAACTGGAGGAGATAATAACTAGAACTGAGTATACTATAAACTCTGATCATACAATAGAGCGAAAAAAATAATGTGAAAGACCTGAGAGTGGTAATGTCTGAGGATCTCACTTTCAAGGATCACAACAGTGCCACGATCACAACTGCAAAGAAAATAATAGGATGGATAATGAGAACGTTCAAAACAAGAGATGCCAAGCCAATGATGATCCTTTTTAAATCATCACTTTTCTCTCTAGGCTGGAATACTGCTGTACATTAAGATCACCGTTCAAAGCAGGTGAAATTGCAGATCTAGAGTGTGTACAGAGAGCCTTTATTGCACATATAAGTTCCATCAAACACCTCAACTACTGGAAACGTTTGGAAGCACTTGACTTGTACTCGCTGGAACGAAGGTGAGAGAGATACATCATAATCTACACTTGGAAAATCCTAGAAGGAATGGTCCCGAATCTGCACACAGAAATCACTCCCTAAGAAAGTAAAAGACTGGGCAGGCAGTGCAAAATACCCCACTGAAAAGTAGGGGCGCCATTGGTGCACTAAGAGAAAACACCACAAGTGTCCGGGGCCCAAGACTGTTCAACAGCCTCCCATCATGCATAAGGGGAATTATCAATAGGCTCCTGGCTGCCTTCAAGAAGGAACTGGATAGATACTTAAAGTCGGTGCCAGATCATCCGGGCTGTGGTTCGTACGTTGGACTACGTGCGGCCAGCAGTAACAACATGGTTGATCAGGCCCTAATCCACCGGGAGGCCTAGTCGTGGACCAGGCCGCGGGGGAGTTGATCCCCGGAATACCCTCCAGGTAGACTCCAGGCAGGTAGCCCCCTGTTAACTAGCAGTACATAGGTACGTAGGAGTATTTCTGCTCTCCCAGAAGAAATAAGTCTACTATCTACTGCCCCAATATAAGTCAATGACTGACTTTTTTTTGGGTTATCCTGGCTAATTTACACATACGTTACCAGATAAGATAATTGTATTTATGTGTACCTGTACATAAATAAACTTACTTGCCTAGGTTGTATCCTAAGAAAGACCAAAATAGTATCCCTCCATCGGCCCAGGGCCAAGCTTATCTGGTGTTTGCTGGTCAACCAGGCTGTTGTTGCAACGGCTCGATGACCCACATATCCATCACAGCCTGGTTGATCTGGCACTTGGTTGAGGTACTTGTCACGGAGCCTCTGCTTATAACTGGGTTTGTATTAAATTTTTCTTCCGTATCTCTCCAGCATTTTCTTAAGGTAGTATACAGTGTTAAGGTAGTGTGCAATGTTGCAAGACAGCAACAGATAGAAGGGAAAATTCTAGGAGGCAAGGCCTTGCCTCTGAATTTCTCCTATATATTGCTGTCTTGCAACACTGCATAGCTCCTGACGAAACACAACAGTGCGAAAGATCTAGAGCTAAAGATTTCAATTCCCATGTGGCTTGTTCTGCACTGATAAGATCGCCTGTTTGCGATTGTATTGCAATATATATATATATATATATATATATATATATATATATATATATATATATATATATATATATATATATATATATATATATATATATACACTTTTCTGCAACATTGCAAGCTCCTGATGTACTGACTGCAACACGAAAGGCCTAGAGGTATCATTCAACTCCCCCTGTAATTTGGCATATATATAAATTTAAAAAGAAAAACTTCATACACACGCACACACTGACAGATACACCTCTCAGGGTATATATCATGTGAATCCCCCCAGCACTCAAGCCATCTTTTTTACGCCTTCTTTTATAAGGAGGCAATAATAATCAAACCGTGCTAGGCCTCTCTGCCGGTGCTGAGGGGAAGACGGCCGAGGCAGTGCGGGGAGGTAGCGTAGCTGAAGATGGTGCGTGTAACCATTGTTCTCCCAGCCGTGGACAATGTCTAGCCTCCCCCTCTCCCCTCTCACCCCACAACCCATCCCGCACACAACCCTCGTCCGTGAGGCCCCTTTCTTACGCCCAGGAATAACTGAGACGGTAATAAAATAAACAACATGATCTTTTGTTTGCCCTACAACGCTCGCAGTGGAGTCCATCTTTCCTGCCCCAAGACGCGAGCCTCCAAGAGGTAGATGCTTATAAGTTTACAACCAGAAAGAAGTAAGATGAGAGGGAGGGGTTATGAAGCTGGGCTGGAGGGTCATGAAGTAAGACCGGAGAGTCATGAAGGAAGACAGGAGGATCATGAAGCAAGATAGGAGGGGGTGGGGGTCATGAAGCAAGGTAGAAGGGAGGGTCATGAAGCGAAATAGGAGGGTCAAGAAGCAAGATAGGAGGGAGGATCATGAAGCAAGATAGGAGGGAGGATCATGAAGCAAGATAGGAGGATCATGAAGCAAGATAGGAGGGAGGATCATGAAGCAAGATAGGAGGGAGGCCCATGAAGCAAGATAGGAGGATCATGAAGCAAGATACAAGGGAAGATCATGACGCAAGATAAAAGGGAGGGTCATGAAGCAAGATATGAGGCTCATGAAGCAAGATGGGAGAGTTATTAACCCAGGATAACCAAATAAAGCCAAACACTGTGACTTACTTCTGATCAGCAGAGACATTCTCCAATTTGATTAATACAATTGACACATAACTTACACAACCTAACATCAAGAGGTTGTTTACTTGAAGGTAAACATCAATACTAAAGGTTTAAAGCTGACCAGAAGATTCAATTCCCAGTTATTGCACAGACTCCAACAAAATTCGTGCAACACAGCCTAAACCCGTCAGACATTCCCATCTGTTCCACACGATGTATCAGCCGTTGAACACTGATGCCGCTCATATTATATTTTAATCGGAGGAAAGCACTAAAGCCGTAGGGGTCATATAGCGCCTGTGGAAGAAGAAGCATTCAAATTCCATCCAAGGAAGGGGAAGATTAGCCCAGTTCCTAGGATCAAGAGCCCCTCACCAGCATCAAGGTAAAAATAATACAGTAAGATCAAATAATACTATAATATTAACAGATTAACAGCAGCAAAATGACATCTACACACTCCATTAAAGCCAACTTTCTGAGAGTAGGACACTGGTTGTTACCACTGGTTGTTACCACTGGTTGTTACCACTGGTTGTTACCACTGGTTGTTACCACTGGTTGTTACCAATGGTTGTTACCAATGGTTGTTACCACTGGTTGTTACCAATGGTTGTTACCAATGGTTGTTACCACTGGTTGTTACCACTGGTTGTTACCACTGGTTGTTACCAATGGCTGTTACCACTGGTTGTTACCACTGGTTGTTACCACTGGTTGTTACCAATGGCTGTTACCAATGGCTGTTACCACTGGTTGTTACCACTGGTTGTTACCACTGGTTGTTACCACTGGTTGTTACCACTGGTTGTTACCAGTGTCCGAATTCTGAAACCATACAGAGGCGGGTGTCTCCACGTCACACGGTAACAAAATTTTAGAATGGCTTATATGTAGCACTGTGTGTGGGACACCCACACATAGCACCACACAAACCATGAAAATTTGAAGACGATCAAATAAGGCGTTCTCGAGTAATAAACGAAAATGTGTGAGAAAGCAAACGAAAATGTTATTGGGAATGTTGCGACAAAAACGAGTCTCTCCTCGTTAAGCCTAAAAACAAAAGATTTTTATTTTCTTCCAGTTTACTTCTTTCATTTACATTCTAAATTTTTTGTACAGTCTTTTAAGAAAAATATTTGATTTTCGTTATTAAAAAATTGTAAAAATTGCCACCCACACATTCCAAAATTAATACAAAAATACTTTCTGTTAAATTACACCAGCATTTAGGGTTTGAAGCTGATAAGAAGAGGCATTCTCTAGTTATTACACGAGAAACCATTTACTTTATAAAAATGGCAAACTGAAATTTATATATCTCAAAGTAAGTGACAAGTTGTGTTACCTAGCATGAAAATGGAAGGCCTATGTCAGGTGACCAAAAGGTCCAGCTGCGGGGCATCATATGACTCGACCCCCCGTCAGGAAACACTTACCTTTGATATACCTTTGAAGAGTTTCGAGAGTTTATTACTCTCTGAGCCCGGCCATGGGGCAGGCTCGTCTGGTGCTTGCCTGGTCACCAGGCTGTTGCTGCTGGAGGCCCGCTGCCCCACATATCCATCACAGCCTGGTTGATCTGGCACCCGATGAAGATACTTGTCCAGTTTCCTCTTGAAGGCTTCTACACTGGTTCCAGCCGTGTTTCGGATATCTTCTGGTAAGATGTTGAATAGTCTGGGACCCCGGATGTTAATACAGTGCTCCCGTATTGTCCCCACCGCACCCCTGCTCCTCACTGGGTTTATTTTACACTTTCTCCCATATCTCTCACTCCAGTATGTTGTTATGGCAGTGTGCAGATTTGGGACCAGGCCCTCAAGTACTTTCCAGGTATATATTATCATGTATGTGTCTCTCCTCCGCTCCAATGAGTACATGTTCAAGACTTGAAGGCGTTCCCAATAATTTAGATGTTTCAATGGCTCAATGTGAGCCGTAAACGATCTCTGAATTTGTTCCAGCTCTGATATTTCTCCTGCCCTGAACGGGGCCGTCAGCACTGAGCAGTATTCTAAGTGAGGGAGCACTAACGATTTGAAGAGTGTCACCATCGGCATTATTTCCCTTGTTTTGAAAGTTCTCAATACCCACCCCGTCATCTTCCTGGCTGTTGTGATCTTTGTCTTGTTATGGTCTTTAAAAGACAGATCAGCAGACATAATTATTCCCAAGTCCTTTACGTGTTCGTAAAGGACTTGTCCTGACAAACCTGTGATACATACAAGATGTGTTATAAGATAAGTCGGTCATCTATATGATTAAGACTCGTGTCAGGAGACACTTCTCTTGTCTCCTGACCAATATTATAACAACAAAAAACTGTGTTTTAATATAGCCCACCAATAGTAAAAGTTTGAAGCCGAATAGAAGGGTCATTGTCCGGTAACTGATCCAATTCAAAGTTGTTGTTTTTATCTATTTCAAATTTTCAGCTTCTGGGACTAAACTTAGGTGTTATCTACCATATAATATAATGCTTCGTCAATATTTTCAAGTCAATAAAATTGCTAAACCTGCTGGTTTAGCGCTTAGTTTTAATTATAATAATAATGGCACTCAATGAAAGCATGGACCTTGCATTCAGGGAGCCACACCAGTGGTGAAAATTTGAAGTCGATTAGATGAGTCATTCTCTAGTTATGGCTGCAAATTTGGCAGCACACAAAGGAAGCTTAATGGTTAGTATCCCGGCACTAAGACGCATCACATATTGAAGTCGTTCAGGCGAGGTAAACTGAAATTTATTTAACGCATTTTAACGGGAATAAATATTTCACACCACTTGACACACATAATTAGGTGAGTACACAATGGTCAACGCTGACACACAATGGTCAACGCTGACACACAATGGTCAACGCTGACACACAATGGTCAACGCTGACACACAATGGTCAACGCTGACACACAATGGTCAACGCTGACACACAATGGTCAACGCTGACACACAATGGTCAACGCTGACACATGGTCAGCGACAATGGTCAACGCTGACACACAATGGTCAACGCTGACACACAATGGTCAACGCTGACACACAATGGTCAACGCTGACACACATGGTCAACGCTGCACACACAATGGTCAACCGACAAAGGCAACTGACAACAACAATGGTCAACGCTGACACACACAATGGTCAACGCTGACACACAATGGTCAACGCTGACACACAATGGTCAACGCTGACACACAATGGTCAACGCTGACACACAATGGTCAACGCTGACACACAATGGTCAACGCTGACACACAATGGTCAACGCTGACACAATGGTCAACGCTGACACACACAATGGTCAACACTGACACACAATGGTCAACGCTGACACACAATGGTCAACGCTGACACACACAATGGTCAACGCTGACACACAATGGTCAACGCTGACACACAATGGTCAACGCTGACACACAATGGTCAACGCTGACACACAATGGTCAACGCTGACACACAATGGTCAACCTGACACACACAATGGTCAACACTGACACACACAATGGTCAACACTGACACACACAATGGTCAACACTGACACACACAATGGTCAACACTGACAACACAATGGTCAACGCTGACACACAATGGTCAACGCTGACACACAATGGTCAACGCTGACACACAATGGTCAACCTGACACACAATGGTCAACGCTGACACACAATGGTCAACGCTGACACACAATGGTCAACGCTGACACACAATGGTCAACGCTGACACACAATGGTCAACCTGACACACAATGGTCAACGCTGAACACACAATGGTCAACACTGACAACGCCGACACACAATGGTCAACACTGACACACAAATGGTCAACGCTGACACACACAATGGTCAACGCTGACACACACAATGGTCAACGCTGACACACAATGGTCAACGCTGACACACAATGGTCAACGCTGACACACAATGGTCAACGCTGACACACACAATGGTCAAGCTGACAACATGACACACACAATGGTCAACGCTGACACACACAATGGTCAACACTGACACACAATGGTCAACACTGACACACACAAGGGTCAACACTGACACACACAATGGTCAACACTGACACACACAATGGTCAACCTGACACACACAATGGTCAACACTGCACACACAATGGTCAACGCTGACACACACAATGGTCAACGCTGACACACAAATGGTCAACGCTGACACACAATGGTCAACGCTGACACACACAATGGTCAACACTGACACACACAATGGTCAACACTGACACACACAATGGTCAACACTGACACACACAATGGTCAACGCTGACACACACAATGGTCAACACTGACACACACAATGGTCAACGCTGACACACACAATGGTCAACACTGACACACACAATGGTCAACGCTGACACACACAATGGTCAACACTGACACACACAATGGTCAACACTGACACACACAATGGTCAACACTGACACACACAATGGTCAACACTGACACACACAATGGTCAACACTGACACACACAATGGTCAACACTGACACACACAATGGTCAACACTGACACACACAATGGTCAACGCTGACACACACAATGGTCAACGCTGACACACACAATGGTCAACGCTGACACACACAATGGTCAACGCTGCTCATACACACTTGAATTTCACTCTCCGTTTGTCGTCGTATTTTTTGGCACCTTTTTTTTTTAAATGTTTAAAGCCATTGCAGGATGTTGGGAATGGCGTTTAACAAGTTGAGTCATAGTGAACGTCAACGCCAATTATTCCAAGAATTTGTTCCTCCAGTTATGAGGAAAATTAAATCGAAAAATTGGAGGTAAAAAATGAGAAAAAAATCAGGCAACATAATAATAATAAAAAAATTCTTGAGCAACCAGCCCATTTAGCAAAGAAACATTCGCTATTTTTAATGTATTCGTTGTATATAACGTCCTGCATCTTCATCACTATTTACGTCTAAGTCAACTTCTATATCTATGCAAACAAAAACTCATAATAATGTCACATGTATTACTCAAATAAATGTTTTAAAAATTTCCATTCACGTATTTATTAAAGGAGGGGGGGGGGGGGAGGGGGTGACAGAGGAAGAAAAAAAATACTCAACTCCAGAAGAAATCTCTAAAAGTTTAAATTTATTCTCTTCAGAAATAAATCCAGATCTGCTTTAGTTAATCGTTTTGGGGGCTTAATTACTAGGTCTTTTCTGTATCCATATGCTCTTGCGCTACCCTCCACAGGATGGATATGGGCTGCACAATATACTAGCCGCTTCAGCGACAAAATCTAAAATCAAAATCTCTTAATCGAGGATGAGTCCTCCCCGGTTACCACCGATGCTTCCCTGTATTTTACATACATTTTTTCCAGTAGGAAAACCTTCACTGCTTATCTGAGGGAATCGTGCAATAGAAAGGCTACTAGCACAAGTTCTTCGTAAAAGGAAAGAAGAACTGAATATGGCGAGTGTTAAACACGACTTATGCTTGACCTGTTGAGGTGGGAAGATTAACTTGATGTAGTGGGAACTGCAACTGATTACATTCTTGAAGAGGGAAGCGGGATGCTGTTAGTACCCCTCCCCATCCACGAGGTGGGTACAGTATATACCAAGCCAGGCAAGGCTTCCAGATGTCAACAGAGAAATGAGAGAGCGTTAGGCTATAATGTAGCGAGCACAGCCCCAACTGTTCCAGATTTATTGCCTCCAGGTGGTGAGAGATATATACACTAGTGAGAGAGATATACACATGTGGGATATGTATACACATGTGAGATATGTATACACATGTGAGATATATACTCAAGTGGGTGCTATATACACATATAAGATACAAATACAAGTGGGATATTGATACAAGAGGGAAATGTACAGTATACACAAGTAAAAACTAAATAAGCAATAGATAAACAAATGTGAGATATATACACCGGTGTGATAGAACTATACTACCACAGGTACTAACATACCAAAATCAGGGACAGAGTAAATACTGTTGAGGTTCTGCAGCTACGTGACTTCAGCTACTGTTGTACACTTGTCAGCCATATTGGACGTGACTCCGCGTGAACATACATTGATAGACTACGCAATAAACTCACGATTTACATCAGTACATGGTAACCAGTATCTCTCACTACGCTGGAAAATCTGGAAGAGCCTACCAAATGCACTAACACTCACCAATACTTCGTCTGAAGTTGGCATGTATCTACGGCTGCTAAAAAACAATGCGTTTACCTGACTCAGACTTGCTCTTAAGTACGACGTTTCGCATATAAGAGGCTTTATTACTTAATAAAGTACCTAGCAGGTGAAACATCGTGTTTATTTTTTTTTTGGCAGCACCTGTGTGTGCCTGGCACCGACCAGCTGCCTGGCACTACACTATACCAAGTTAGCTACCTACCAGTAAAGGCACTATCAATAATTATCCATCCATATGTGAAGGCTTGACGCACCATGTATCACAAACCCTAAGTTACACTTATAACCCACTGATGTGAAGGCTTGACGCACCATGTATCACCCACCCTAAGATACACTTATAACCCACTGATGTGAAGACTTGACGCACCATGTATCACCCACCCTAAGTTACACTTATAACCCACTGATGTGAAGACTTGACGCACCATGTATCACCCACCCTAAGTTACACTTATAACCCACTGATGTGAAGGATTGACGCACCATGTATCACCCACCTTAAATTACACTTAATATCCCACCTGTGATGATGGACTGATCACAGCGACTCCAGACTGAGGGACTGATTACCTCAAACTCCTCATCTTCCACCGTTCTTCTCTGTACTGGACTGAAGAAACCACTAGCTGACGAAATGTTTAAACAATAAAAATTCCCAAAAGTTGCACACGTGTCTCATTCTTCAGCGTGTCGTTCTGTAAACCGTTTACATCACGCTAATAATCACGCGAACCTTTTCGTCCTAGTTACAGTAGACTAGTGTTGAAAAATTGAAGCTGGTTCATGAGTTATGAACGTAAACATTGTAAGGAAGAAACCACACAGAGGTATCCCTTCGGGGATAACTGATAATTAACGTTAAGCTAAAAGTACTTGGGTTTATTAAGTGAATAATGACACTTAAGTGAATAATGGGAACTTTATTTTAAGAGGTTTACTCCACACAGCAGGAATGTGAGCAACATCAAGAGACTTGTGGTATTACCCAGCGTTCCTTGTTATTAAAGCTGCACGAGTGACCAGACAGGACACTGGGATCGCTGGTAACATGTAAACAATCTTGTCTATTTACGTAACTAATCGGAAAGAAACACCTCACGTTTTTTACCTTTGCCAAGTCTGCTGTGCAGCCTTCAAAAAAAAAATGCACAACAGACTTTACCAAGTACAGACTTTGCCAAGTACGGACTTTACCAAGTACAATCTGTCGGTATTTCCACACCATGTGCTATTATTCAGCTGGGTAATTTGTCGGGAATGTCTGACAGTGTGCATTGTACAGAAACAAGACATGTAAACACAAGAGGGAACGTACCGCGAGGACAAGTCTCCGAGCAGAGTGCCGCAGTATTCTCTCCAAATGTTCACATCTCTCAGGCATTACCCATTCTTTTATTTCCTCATTCCATTGATCAGTGGAGGATTAATCTGATTGAGACATACCAGAGTGATTAGACGACGATTGTCTCCTGCCCTCTTGAGTATGATTACTCAGGTGACGGGAGTATGATTACTCAGGTGACGGGAGTATGATTACTTAGGTGACGGGAGTATGATTACTCAGGCGACGCGAGTATGATTACTCCCGGTGTAAGTGACTGTCTTGTTCACGGAACTCGTTGCTGAGTAGCATCAGCTATGTCTGAGTGGCCGTTCTGTATATCTGAGCTTCCGTTCTGTATGTCTGAGTGGCCGTTCTGTATATCTGAGCGGCCGTTCTGTATGTCTGAGTGGCCGTTCTATATATCTGAGTGGCCGTTCTGTATGTCTGAGTGGGAGTTCGTCTCTTGAGTGGCAGGTTTGCGTACTAGTAACAGGTCTGCGACTCCGAGTGATAGCTCTACGTCTCTGAGCGGCAACTCTGCCTCTAAGAGTGGCAGTTTTGCGTTCTTGAGTCGCATTCGACACCACCATCACACATCATACTTATCTAACCAGAGTCGCCCAAATTCGTTTCATGTTGAATCACTTTTTTCCCCCTCTGTCCTGTGAACGCTCGCGATCACATTTAACACGCTAATGCTGCCTCAAAGTCAATCAAATTCACCAATTAATTACCATTGCATATAGCGCAAGAGTAATATAAATGCAAACGGCAGTTCGAGTGCTCATACCGTCTTGATGGGTTCCCTTTGAAAGCATTTTCCCTCCCCCACTGCAGTAATCTCATTCAGTCGGCACTTGGATGAGCTTAATCTACATATATTACTGACAGAGCTCATGGGTGTTCCTCCGGGCATGAAAGGGTTTCTCCATGCACACTTTCTCCCGTGATATGGGTGAACTTGCTCCGTGATATAGGTGTTCCTTCGTGATATGGGTGTTATTTCGTGATGTGTGTGTTACTTCGTGATGTGGGTGTTACTTCGTGATGTGGGTGTTACTTCGTGATGTGGGTGTTACTTCGTGATGTGGGTGTTACTTCGTGATGTGGGTGTTACTTCGTGATGTGGGTGTTATTTCGTGATGTGGGTGTTACATCGTGTTGTGGGTGTTACTTCGTGATGTGGGTGTTACTTCGTGATGTGGGTGTTACTTCGTGATGTGGGTGTTACTTCGTGATGTGGGTGTTATTTCGTGATGTGGGTGTTACATCGTGTTGTGGGTGTTACTTCGTGATGTGGGTGTTATTTCGTGATGTGGGTGTTACATCGTGTTGTGGGTGTTACTTCGTGATGTGGGTGCTACTTCGTGATGTGGGTGTTACTTCATGATGTGGGTGTTACTTCGTGATGTGGGTGTTCCTCCGAGATTTCGTGTCTCAGTGCATGTCAACACATTCCCACACATAAACAGATACCCGCTTCATATAATTCCTGTTTAAAACTTAAAGGGGCACGTAAGTTCCACCGTCTTCAAATAACATGTTCATTTTACCACTCTAATCTACCTTGTCCATAATTGCTATCGCATTTGCTTTGTCTGTTTCGTAAGGTGAAGTCCAGGATCTTCCCTTAATTCATGGTATATCTTAACAAATCTTTGAGGACAATTGTGTTGTAGAGGCTCAGACCTCTACAACAATTGTCTTCAAAGATTTGTTAAGTTATACCATGAATTAAGGAAAGATCCTGGACTTCACCTTACGAAACAGACAAAGCAAATGCAATAGTAATTTTGATATGAGTACAGGTTACCTGAAGATCGCCTGGAGGTGACCTGGTTGTCTGAAGATTACCTGGAGGTTACCCGGAGGTCAGCTCCCCCGCGGCCCGGTCCTGGTCCAGACCTCCTGTTTCCTGGCCTGGTCAGTCAGGCCAGCATATTAGCAAATCTCATATATTTCATCTTATTTTAAAACAAGCGCAGAGACTGCTTTTTTCCCTGATATTGTATAAGTGAGTAAAACATTCCAAAACGTCTTTGTGGGAGAGTTATGGATATAAATATACAGTCTCTTGGGATATTCTTCTGCTAGTCAGGATACGAAGCCACGAGGGAACAATTCACCACAAAATTTGTCCTTACATGAGGAATCTTACGACGAAGTTTCGGTCTCTAATACACAAGACGAATCGAAACTTTGTCCTCAGTGAAGGTTTTTTCAAGGTGAGTTCGCCCTCCTCTCAGAGGTGACCTGTTTACCCTCAGAGTGACCACCTGGCTAAGACACCGGGGATAAAACAATGTTATCTAGTGGTTATAATCAACCATATTTTTTAAAGGGGTGGACCGGTAAGCCAGCGGAAGGCCTCGGTCAGATGACCAAAAGCTCCAGCTACAGGTCATTATATGACTAAGACCCGCGTCAGGAAACACTTGTCACGTTTCCTGACAAACCTTACCTAACCTTCTCTCATGGATCATTGTAACCATCAGTTGTGTCGTCAAAACTACACTGCTGAGATAACTTTACTATGCCAGGAAATTTAGAGGAAAAAGCTAAGCTACTTCAATCATTGTTCATCAACTGCGTTCAAGAACTTGTTTCCGATAGGCTGTGTTGGATTCCATTGAAGAAAGATAAATCAGGGTACGGGTGAGGTTTGAAACCATGGCAAGTGAGTCCTGGGTTCAACCACCACCCGTTCCCTGGTTTGCTTGTAATCCTGTTATTACGATTTCATAAGTCAAAAATAAAAATGATTTAAAACCACTTTTTTCGTATTTTTTTTTCACTTAAATTGTACGCGCTCCAGCTGGATGAGATTTTTATGTTGTAATTTTTGACAGACACGTAGTAATATGTAACGTGAAGTGTATACCTCAAACCTCATGTACTGAATATGCCATCTTTGTACCGTAAATGTATCTTTTAAGCCTTGTGTAAAAATACATTCTTATAAAATATGCCTAATATATATTAATATATATATATATATAGATATCCATTGTAAAATTAGTATATAGCCTCGAGAATGGATAAAAGGCTTAAGGAAGAATATTTGATTTCTTCCTATGCCATTTGAATATTCATCTCCTACCACCTCATCTTTAATTTTTTTTTACCAATAGGTATGTTTTTTCATAATATGGTACAAAAGTTTCTTGAATACATGTCTCCATGATAAGATGGATATCATCCAGTGAGATAAGATGTCTCTCATATATGTTACATCTTGTCCATGATATATGGAATCTCATCCAGCTTTCCGATTGGGTGCTAACACTCCTATGCTATTAAGAATGAACTCTCCATATATATATATATATATATATATATATATATCTATTAATATATGTATATGATATGGAGCTTAAGTTCATATCCTTTATGGCTGTTTTCATGTAGCCTAGGAAAATAGTTTTTGTTGGAGAGTGTTTCTCCTGTACAGTTCTCCATGATAAGTGTGTTCCTCCATGATAAGTGTGCTCCTCCATGATATGTATGCTCCTCCATGATATGGGTGTTCCTCCATGATATGGGTGTCCTCCATGATATGGGTGTTCCTCCATGATATGGGTGTCCTCCATGATATGGAGTTCCTCCATGATAAGTGTGTTCCTCCATGGTAGGTGTCCTCCATGATATGGGTGTTCCTCCATGATATGGGTGTTCCTCCATGATATGGGTGTTCCTCCATGATATGGGTGTTTCTCCTTGATAAGTGTGTTCCTCCATGGTAAGTGTGCTCCTCCATGGTAAGTGTGCTCCTCCATGATATGGGTGTTCCTCCATGATATGGGTGTTCCTCCATGATATGGGTGTTTCTCCATGATATGGGTGTTCCTCCATGATATGGGTGTTTCTCCATGATATGGGTGTTCCTCCATGATATGGGTGTTCCTCCATGATATGGGTGTTCCTCCATGATATGGGTGTTCCTCCATGATATGGGTGTTCCTCCATGATATGGGTGTTCCTCCATGATATGGGTGTTCCTCCATGATATGGGTGTTCCTCCATGATATGGGTGTTCCTCCATGATATGGGTGTTCCTCCATGATATGGGTGTTTCTCCATGATATGGGTGTTCCTCCATGATATGGGTGTTCCTCCATGATATGGGTGTTCCTCCATGATATGGGTGTTCTTCCATGATATGGGTGTTCCTCCATGATATGGGTGTTCCTCCATGATATGGGTGTTCCTCCATGATAAGGGTGTTCCTCCATGGTAAGTGTGTTCCTCCATGATAAGTGTGTTCCTCCATGATAAGGGTGTTCCTCCATGATAAGGGTGTTCCTCCATGATATGGGTGTTCCTCCATGATAAGGGTGTTCCTCCATGATATGGGTGTTCCTCCATGATATGGGTGTTCCTCCATGCACACTTCCTCCATGATCCGTGCACTGGACTAGGACCGTTCTGGGAATGACTGACTCGCATCGTTGCCAAGGACTAACAGTGGCTCAGTCCTGAGGGAGATGGAGGAGAGGAGGAGGAGGAGGAAGAATTGGAGGGTGATAAAAAGAGATTCACATGCAAACTCTTCGTTATATACTTAGCTTCATCCTCATACAACACGAGTACATGGCTCTGCCCGGGATGTTATTCGGGGTTAAAGCACAGTGGGGTAATGTGTGTGTCGAGGTTGTCAGCGTACAGAGGCATGTGTGGCCCTGGTGGGGTGAGAGGGCCGGGGTGTGAAGGGTGGGGGTGAGTGGGGAGGGCAGAGAGGAGGTGTCTGGCATCACTGGGGTGATCCCCCAGACTGGCTCTAATATGAGAGGGAGCAGCAAGGTGTGGCGCCCTATGCATATTCATGTTACTGGATAATCTTAATTGCAATCAAAGTTTGGCCCCTCATGTTCGGAGCGTTATTGTTTCCTTGTATTTAGGTGTGATTACTCCATTCCCTCCCGAGTTATAATGTCGCTGAGTGACTTGGAGCTTTTTGGAGTTGGAGCCTGGCTGATGGAGGCCGTGTTTACATGTTGTCAGTGTTTGTGCCAGGAGCAACTTGGAGCTGGAATAAAGAGAGGAATATGGAGGGCGTGTGAGGGCTGGACCATACTGCCCTCCGCTGCTACACACACACACACACACACACACACACACACACACACACACACACACACACACCTGGAGTTTACCTGGAGGGTAGGTAAACTCCAGGTTTTGAGTTCTATGACAGGGTGACAGCAGTAAGACAAGAGAGAGAGAGAGGAGATTGCATTTTCTTGGACTGTAAGAGGGCGTTTGACACAGTTCCACACAAGAGATTAGTGAAAAAGCTGGAGGACCAGGCAGAGATAACAGGGAAGGCACTGCAATGGATCAGGGAATACCTGTCAGGAAGACAACAGCGAGTCATGGTGCATGGAGAGGTGTCAGAGTGGGCGCCTGTGACGAGCGGGGTTCCACAGGGGTCAGTCCTAGGACCGGTGCTGTTCCTGGTATTTGTGAACATGACGGAAGGAATAGATTCAGAAGTGTCCCTGTTTGCAGATGATGTGAAGTTGATGAGAAGAATTCAATCCGACGAGGACCAGGCCAGAACTACAAAGGGATTTGGACAGGCTGCAGGCCTGGTCCAGAAACTGGCTCCTGGAGTTCAACCCCAAGTGCAAAGTCATGAAGATTGGGGAAGTTCAAAGAAGACCGCAGACGGAGTATAGTCTAGGGAGCCAGAGACTACAAACATCACTGCTGCAGCAAACGAGCGCCTAGCAAACCTAAAAACAGCATTCAGACATCTTAATAAGGAATCATTCAGGACACTGTACACCGTGTACGTTAGGCCTATGTTGGAGTATGCAGCACCAGTTTGGAACCCACACCTAGCCAAGCACGTAAGGAAACTAGAGAACGTGCAAAGGTTTGCAACAAGACTAGTCCCGCAGCTAAGGGGAATGTCCTACAAGGAGAGGTTAAGGGAAATCGACCTGACGACACTGGAGGACAGGAGATATAGGGGGGATATGATAACGACATATAAAATACTGAGAGAAATCGACAAGGTGGACGAAGACAGGATGTTCCAGAGATGGGACACAGCAACAAGGTGTCACAGTTGGAAGTTGAAGACTCAGATGAATCACAGGGATGTTAGGAAGTATTTCTTCAGTCTCAGAGTTGTCAGGAAGTAGAATAGTCTGGGAAGTGATGTAGTGGAGGCAGGATCCATATATAGCTTTAAGAAGAGGTATGATAAAGCTCATGGAGCAGGAAGAGTGACCTAGTAGCAACCAGTGAAGAGGCGGGGCCAGGAGCTATGAATCAACCCGTGCAACCACAATTAGGTGAGTACACACACGCACACAAACAGCATTTCCACACACACACACAAACACAAACCACACACACACACAACACACACACACACACACACACACACACACACACACACACACACAACACCACACACACACACACTGCCAGTCAAAGTGATTTTCAAGGCAGAATTGGCTCGAAACAGGATCCTGCAGGAGAAAGCAAGACTAAGGGATATGTCAGAGTACGGAGGGTGTATCTCGACCGCGACAGAACACGAGAAGGCAGAAACTAAAAGAGAGGGTACAAAGACAAAAGGAGGAAAGAGAGATGGACAGGATAACCCAGACTCAGGAGGAAGCTCAAATACAATCACCTACAGATGTCCCCCAACCTGGACAACCCCAATGCAACCAAACATTCTAACCCAAAACACACATGCCATACCCAATGCTCCCACCCACCTCATTACAAACTCCACCTTCACACCAACCACCCATAGTTCCTCATCAGGTCTTCCACTTTCCCAACCCCAACATACCCCCCAGACTACAGTTTTAGAAAAGAAGTTGAAGGTTTGGTATACAAATGCAGATGGAATAACAAATAAATGTGAGGAGTGGCATGAAAGATTAAAGGAGACATCCCCAGACATATCACTCACAGAAACGAAACTCACCAGGATGATAACAGATGCAATCTTTCCAGGGGGATATCAAATCCTCAGGAAAGATTGAGGGAGCAGAGGGGAAGGAGGAGTTGCACTGCTCATTAAGAACCGGTGGGGATTTGAAAAAGTGGAAGGAATGGATGGAATGGGCGAAAGGGACTACATAGTAGGAACAATCCAGTCTGAGGGCCATAAAGTGGTAATTGCTGTAATGTAAAACCCGCCACAGAACTGCAGGAGGCCAAGAGAAGAATACGACGAGAGCAACAGAGCAATGGTAGACACACTAGCCGAGGTGGCCAGAAGAGCTCACATGGGGAGAGCAAAGTTACTAGTTATGGGTGATTTCAACACAAGGAGATTGATTGGGAAAACCTGGAGCCCCATGGGAATCCTGAATCATGGAGAGCCAAGATGATGGATGTGGTACTGGAAAAACCTCATGCATCAACATGTTAGAGACACTACCAGAGAGAGAGGTGAGGATGATCCAGTAAGACTGGACCTAGTATTCAGCTTGAGTAGTTCGGACATCGAGGATATCACGTATGAAAGGCCCCTTGGAGCTAGTGATCATTTGGTTCTGTTTTGATTATATAGTTGAGCTACAAGTGGAGAGGGGAGCAGGAATAGGACGGGAAAAACGAAACTACAAAAGGGGGGACTACACAAGCATGAGGAACTTCCTACAAGACGTTCAGTGGGAGAGAGAATTGGCAGGAAAACCAGTAAAAGAAATGATGGACTACACCCAAAGGTGAAGGGAGGCAAAAACTAAGTGCACTAGAGAATGGAAAAAGTATAGAAGACAAAGAACCCAGGAAAATAAAGAGATTAGCCGAAGAGCCAGAAACGAATATGCACAGGTAAGAAGGGAGGCTCAGCGACAATACGAAAATGACATAGTATCAAAAGTCAAGTCTGACCTGAAGCTGTTGTATAGCCACATCAGGAGGAAAACAACAGTCAAGGACCAGGTAATCAGGCTGAGGAAGGAAGGTGGGAAGTTCACAAAAAATGACCAAGAGGTATGTAAGGAGCTCAACACGAGAAGCATTCCTGCTTTCCTCTCGACTTGTAACTATGTATTCAAAGCTCAGAACCACGTGGTCACTGGCCCTGAGGGGTCTTTCATTTGTGATGTCCTCAATATCTGCATTACTCAAGGTGAATACTAGGTCCAGTCTTGCTGGTTCATCCTCTCTTCTCTCTCTCTGGTAGTATCTCTTACATGTTGGTACATGAGGTTTTCTAGTACCACCTCCATCATCTTAGCCCTCCAGGTTTCTGGGCCTCCCCATGTGGCTCCAGGATTTCCCAGTCAATTTCTGTGTGATTGAAGTCACTCACAATCAACAGCTTTGCCCTGCTCGCATGAGCCCTTCTGGAATTAAATCCAGAAGGCATGATGAATGAAGCCAAACTACAAGAGAGGTTCAATGGGACAGAGAACTGGCGGGAGATCCGTAAATGAGATGATGGAGTATGTGACAACAATATGCTAGGAAGATGAAGAGAGGTTTGTACCTAAGGGTAACAGAAATATTGAGAAGGCCAGGACGAGCCCTTAAACAACAGACCAGTGTCACTGACATGTATAATATGCAAAGTCATGGAGAAAATTATCAGGAGAAGAGTGGTGGAGCACCTAGAAAGGATGAGCTTATTAACGACAACCAGCATGGTTTCAGGGACGGGAAATCCTGTGTCACAAACCTACTGGAGTTCTATGACAGGGTGACAGCAGTAAGACAAGAGAGGGTGTGTAGATTGCATTTTCTTGGACTGTATGAAGGCATTTGACACAGTTCCACACAAGACATTAGTGCAAAAGCTGGAGGACCAGGCAGGTTTTACAGGAAAGTCACTGCAACGGATGAGGGAATAGCTGACGGGAAGACATCAGCGAGTCATGGTATGTGACGAGGTGTCAGAATGGGAGCCTGTGACGAGCGGGGTTCCACAGGGGTCAGTCCTAGGAACGGTGCTGTTTCTGGTATATGTGAACGATATGACGGAAAGAATAGACTCAGAAGTGTGCCTGTTGTGAAATTAATGAGAATAATTCAATCAGCGGAGCACCAGGCAGGACTACAAAGAGATCTGGACAGGCTGCAGGCCTGGTCCAGAAACAGGCTCCTTGAGTTCAGCCCCACCAAGTGCAAAGTCATGAAGATTTTGGAAGGGCAAAGTAGACCGCAGACGGCGTACAGTCTAGGGGGCCAGAGACTATAAACCTCACTCAAGGAAAAGGATCTTGGGGTGAGTATAACACCGAGCACATCTGAGGCGCACATCAACCAAATAACTGCTGCAGCATATGGGCGCCTAGCAAACCTAAGAATAGTATTCCGACATCTCAATAAGGAATCGTACCGACCAGTGAAGAGGCGGGGCCAGGAGCTGTGAATCGACCCCTGCAACCACAACTAGGCGAGTACGCACACACACACACACACACACACCTTTATCTTAATTAAATGTCTTGATTCACATTTAAATTCTAATTCTTCAGGGTTGTCAATAGTGTACGTTTATGAAGTGTATTAGAGCCTAGTGCGGCTTCAGTGGTGGTGGTGGGGGGCTGGTGCTTTCATGTTGATGGAGGGCTTCTGATCGAAGGAATTAGAGACTCTTGCCTCTTTCGGATCAAACCGAATTGCCTAACATTCCCCTACCGATACACAACACTTACGCTAGTAATCTTGACAGCCAGATTTATATGTTGTATACAGTGGTCTTGGTGCTCACAAACATTATTCTGCAGTCAAGTTCAAAAATTTATCTCTGTAGAAAAGTTGCTCATAGAAGGTAAACATTTCTAGCATCCTCGTCTCTGGTTACATCGTCTCCCTCCATTATCAACTCCATTCCTCGACACCACTATCTAATTCTTTTTGCATACGCAATAATCCTCTAGTCGTTTTTTTTTTTTTATAATTTTTTGTCTGTCACTGCTTCCTCCACAAAGTTTTTTGGTTATATATATATATATGAACTCAATTAAAATTAAACCCTTTCTAAAATTTTCTCTTATACGTTTAAATATATATTTTTTTCATTTATGTTAATGTAAAAAATAGTAATTTTGTACCAAAAGAACCTTAGCCTAATCCAACTAAATATATTTTATATAAGTTTACGATAATTTAATAATAAACAAACACAGTAAAATATATTTTTTTCGGTAGATTCAGAATGATTTTTGCGAAATTATTGTATACACAAATTTTCGTTTGCCTTATTCGGCAAGAAGTGCGTTGCTATATAAGCCAAAATAGCAAGTTTTACTTATTCGGCAAGATATATATATATATATATATATATATATATATATATATATATATAAATAAATAATTTAATGCAATTCTAAGTCGTCTTGCCGAGTTTCACAGTACCGCTATTTATGTACCATTACTACTACTATTACTGCTACTACTACTAATAGTACTACCACCACACTGCTGCTAAAACTACTACTACTACACTGCTGCTAAAGCTACTACCACCACTTCTTTCACCACTACGATTACTACTGCTTCTACTATCACTACTACTAGTTGCTGTACCGCTAATAATAATGCATTACCATGTTAAGAAATGTTAATTAAAAATTAATTGCTAGTCGCTACTGATAAACCAGGCTGTGGCGCCAGTGTCGCACTGCTTGCACCAATCATCGACACTATCAGTCCGTCAACCAAGAGATGTGGGTGACGTTGACAGAGTATAGTGGAGCTGCTCTCTCACTGATTTTAGTGCTGTTTTTTTTTTTTAAAAGCTCAACATATACCTGATTATAATAATAATTATCGTGAACTCCTTATCCATCCATGCGGAAGGTAGTCCAAAATTATATGGATACGTAAAATGCCTTGGAGCTAGGCCTTAAAAGTTAGGTCCTAGGCCTAAAGGAACATAAGGAACAAACACTATTATGAGAGAATATGTCAGCTTCTCCCAGGTACATCAATAGTCTCTGACAGCTATATCAACCTGGGGGAAACGATGGCAGGTTATATTTACTTCTGAGAAAACTCAAATGATGATAACCTCTAGGCAGCATGATGTTAATACTAAGAACAGTGGTAAGAATGAATGGAAGAGTATTAGAACCCTGGGATGAGGTAGATATAATAGGTGTGAAATGTGACTCCAAAATATTAATGAGGATTCACGTTGTAAATCTTGCATGAAAGACAGCCATGGCTAACATCAATAAGGCATATCTCGTACCTGTTCGACGGCATAGGCTGCACAACTCTGTAAAAGGCACAGGTGCGCTGACACCTTGAGTATGCTCCACTGTCTCGAACTGCCCCCCGTATCATCTACGACTTCCGGACAGAATAGAAAACCGAGCAAGACGATTTAGTATATCTCTCGCCTGGACGCGGCCTGGATGGACCTGTCATTCCAACAGAAACTTCAATAGAGGGGGAAAGTCTTACTGTTACGTGCTAGGCCAATATTGTCTAGGTAACACACTTGCCTTACTTTGCGGACAGCTAGAAGAAGCTTCTACACAACAAGACGGGCAGCAAACAGTAACTATACTCTGGCTGTACTATTCTCAAAAACATCACTTCATTTGAGATCATTCATTCCTAAAATGGCTCGAGTCTGGATCATTTTCGCACAGGATAACGACTTCGATGAAATAAAGTCAGTTGACCAAATGAAATATCTGGCTTACAGATTCCTACAGTTTTATCCTGTTCCTTATTTGCATGCTCCATAACAATAAAAGTAAGTAAAGGTAACGTTTGGTAATGCACAAGTACGGAACAGCTCTTAGCTTGTAAATAAAGGTAGGAACTCTTAATCTAACCTTGGAAAAACCTTTCGTGTAAAAAAAAAAATATATCAGACACAAAGAGAAGGAGAGAGTGTAGAAACTATATATAAAATAAGACGCGAGAAAAAGAGAAGAGAAAACCTACACACAATTATTTATAGGAAATGACGCCAGAGAAATGAGTGGACGAAGATGAGGATGGATCCCCACTGAAACTGCTGCTACCACCACCTCTGCCACTGCTGCCACCACTGCCACTGCTGCCACTGCTACCACCATCACCACCACGGCCACTGCTACCACCACCACTTCCACCATCACCACCACTGCCACTACTACCACCACCACCACTGCCACTGCTACCACCATCACCACCACTGCCACTACTACCACCACCATCATAATAATAGAGAGGGGGTGGTAGAGACATATTAAACGGGATTACTAAAGAACAGTAATATTGCTTCTTTTGCATTTTATCGCAGCGAGCAGTCAGTTGTTGACTGTGTTATTGACTCTGTGATCTGTCAGTTTTATGCCCCTACCCCACCCCTACCCCACACCGCTACCCCACCACCCCTACCTTACCACCCCTACCCCACCACCCCTACCATACCACCCCTACCCCACCACCCCTACCTCACCACCGCTACCCCACCACCTCTACCTCACCACCACAACCCCACCACCGCTACCCCACCACCCTACCCCAGCACCGTTACCCCACCACCTCAACCTCATCACCCCTACCCCACCACCCCTACCCCTCCACTCCTACCTCACCACCCCTACCCCCACACCCCTACCTCACCACCCCTACCCCACCACTTTTACCTCACCACCCCTTCCCTACCACCCCTACCCCACCCCATCCACTTCTCAAAGCAACCCACTTAGACATTTCTCAGAGCACAAGTGTTTGCTCAAAATACCACTTAAGAGCATTCAACCCCTTTGAAATGCTCGAACAAATAATTTTTTTTATACCCGCCGACCGGCTCCCACGCATAGTGACAAAAAAGAAGAAACACATCCACCATCACTCATTCAGTCGCTGTCTTTCCAAAAGTGGGCTTCTGAGTGGTATTAAATAATAACGATGGGGGATGGGGTGGGGGAGGGGATGGTGCCTGTGGGGGATGGGATGAGGAAGATTGGGAATAATTTTAAAAGATTCCAAACAGTTGCATTAACAGTGAGTCAGTGAAGTCAGTGAAATGAGTTAATCAGTGAATGAGTCACTGAGTGAGTGAGTCAGTCACTGAGTCAATCACTGAGTGAGTCAGTCACTGAGTGAGTCAGTCACTGAATGAGTCAGTCACTGAGGGAGTCAGTCACTGAGTCAATCACTGAGTCAGTCACTGAGTGAGTCAATCACTGAGTGAGTCAATCACTGAGTGAGTCAATCATTGAGTGAGTCAGTCACTGAGTGAGTCAGTCACTGAGTGAGTCAGTCACTGAGTGAGTCAGTCACTGAGTGAGTCAGTCACTGAGAGAGTCAGTCACTGAGAGAGTCAGTCACTGAGAGAGTCAGTCACTGAGAGAGTCAGTCACTGAGAGAGTCAGTCACTGAGTGAGTCAATCACTGAGTCAGTAACTGAGTGAGTCAGTCACTGAGTGAGTCAGTCACTGAGTCAGTCACTGAGTGAGTCAGGCACTGAGTGAGTCAATCACTGAGTGAGTCAATCACTGAGTGAGTCAGTCACTGAGTGAGTCAGTCACTGAGTGAGTCAGTCACTGAGTCAGTCACTGAGAGAGTCAGTCACTGAGTCACTGAGTGAGTCAGTCACTGAGTGAGTCAGTTACTGAGTGAGTCAGTCACTGAGTGAGTCAGTCACTGAGTGAGTCAGTCACTGAGTCAATCACTGAGTGAGTCAATCACTGAGTGAGTCAATCACTGAGTGAGGCAATCACTGAGTGAGTCAGTCACTGAGTGAGTCAGTCACTGAGTGAGTCAGTCACTGAGTGAGTCAGTCTCTGAGTGAGTCAGTCACTGAGTGAGTCAGTCACTGAGTGAGTCAGTCACTGAGTGAGTCAGTCACTGAGTGAGTCCGTCACTGAGTGAGTCAGTCACTGAGTCAATCACTGAGTGAGTCAATCACTGAGTGAGTCAATCACTGAGTGAGGCAATCACTGAGTGAGTCAGTCACTGAGTGAGTCAGTCACTGAGTGAGTCAGTCACTGAGTGAGTCAGTCTCTGAGTGAGTCAATCACTGAGTGAGTCAGTCACTGAGTGAGTCAGTCACTGAGTACTCACCTAGTTGTGGTTGCAGGGGTCGAGTCAAAGCTCCTGGCCCCGCCTCTTCACTGGCCGCTACTGGGTCACTCTCCCTGCGCCATGAGCTTTATCATACCTCTGCTTAAAGCTATGTATAGAGCCTGCCTCCACTACATCGCTTCCTAAACTATTCCACTTCCCGACAACTCTGTGACTGAAGAAATACTTCCTAACATCTCTGTGATTCATCTGAGTCTTCAACTTCCATCTGTGTCCCCTTGTTGTTGTGTCCCATCTCTGGAACATTCTGTCTCTGTCCACTTTGTCAATTCCTCTCAGTATCTTATATGTTGTTATCATGTCTCCCCTGTCTCTCCTGTCCTCCAGTGTCGTCAGGTCGATTTCCTTAACCTCCCTCGTAGGACATACCCCTTAGCCCGGACTAGTCTTGTTGCAAACCTTTGCACTTTCTCGAGCTTCTTCACATGCTTGGCTAGGTGTGGGTTCCAAACTGGTGCTGCATACTCCAATATGGGCCTAACGTACACAGTGTACAGGGTCCTGAACGATTCTTTATTAAGATGTCGGAATGCTGTTCTTAGGTTTGCTAGGCGCCCATATGCTGCAGCAGTTATTTGGTTGATGTGCGCCTCAGGAGATGTGCCTGGTGTTATACTCACCCCAAGATCTTTTCCTGATTGAGGTTTGCAGTCTCTGGCCCCTAGGCTGTACTCCGTCTGCGGTCTTCTTTGCCCTTCCCAATCTTCATGACTTTGCACTTGGTGGGGTTGAACTCCAGGAGCCAGTTGCTGGACCAGGCTTGCAGCCTGTCCAGATCCCTTTGTAGTTCTGCCTGGTCCTCGTCCGATTGAATTCTTCTCATCAACTTCACATCATCTGCAAACAGGGACACTTCGGAGTCTATTCCTTCCGTCATGTCGTTCACAAATACCAGAAACAGCACTGGTCCCAGGACTGACCCCTGTGGAACCCGCTCGTCACCGGCGCCACTCCGACACCTCGCCACGTACCATGACTCGCTGCTGTCTTCCTGACAGGTATTCCCTGATCCAATGTAGTGCCTTCCCTGTTACCCTGCCTGGTCCTCCAGCTTCTGCACTAATCTCTTGTGTGGAACTGTGTCAAACGCCTTCTTACAATCCAAGAATATGCAATCTACCCACCCTCTCTCTTGCCTTATTGCTGTCACCCTGTCGTAGAACTCCAGTAGGTTTGTGACACAGGATTTCCGTCCCTGAACCCGTGTTGGCCGTCGTTGATAAGCTCATTCCTTTCTAGGTGCTCCACCACTCTTCTCCTGACTATCTTCTCCATGACCTTGCATACAATACATGTCAGTGACACTGGTCTGTAGTTTAGTGCTACGTTCCTGTCTCCTTTTAAAAATTGGAACTACATTTGCTGTCTTCCAAACCTCAGGTAGTTGCCCTGTTTCGATAGATGTGTTGAAGATCGTTGTTAGGGTACACATAGCTCCTCTGCTCCCTCTCTCAGGACCCATGGAGAGATGTTATCCGGCCCCATCGCCTTTGAAGTATCTAGCCCGCTTAGTAGCCTCTTCACTTCCTCCTCATTTGTGTGTATTGTGTCCAGCACTGGATGGTGTACCTACCTCTCCTCCTTTCTGGAGGCCCTTCTATCTCCTCTGTGAACACCTCTTTGAATCTCATGTTGAGCTCCTCACACACTTCCCGGTCATTTCTTGTGACCTCCTCCTACATTCCTCAGCCTGATCACCTGGTCCTTGACTGTTGTTCTCCTCCTGATGTGGCTGTACAGCAGCTTTGGGTCAGATTTGGCTTTCGCTGCTATGTCATTCTCGTACTGTCTTTGGGCCTCCCTTCTGATCTGTGCATATTCATTTCTGGCTCTACGACTGCTCTCCTTATTCTCCGGGTTCTTTGCCTTCTGTACCTCTTCCATTCCCTTGCACACTTGGTTTTGGCTTCCTGCACCTTTGGGTGAACCATGGGCTCATCCTGTCTTTTCGCTTCTCCTGTTACCCTTGGGTATAAACCTCTCCTCAGCTTCCTTGCAAATTGTTGTCATATATTCCATCATCTCGTCTACTGACTTCCCTGCCATCTCTCTGTCCCACTGAACTCTGTGCAGGAAGTTCCTCATGCCCACATAGTCACCTTTCTTGTAGTTTGGCTTCATTTGTGCAGCCCTTCCTGCTTCCCCTCCACTTGTAACTCTACTATGTATTCGAAACTTAGAACCATATGATCACTGGCCCCAAGGGGCTTTCATGTGATGTCCTCAATATCTGCACTACTCAGGGTGAATACTAGGTCCAGTCTCGCTGGTTCGTCATTTCCTCTCTCTCTGGTAGTGTCCCTTACGTGTTGGTACATGAGATTTTCCAGTACCACCTCCAGCATCTTAGCCCTCCACGTTTCTTGGCCCCCATGTGGCTCCAAGTTCTCCCAATCAATTTCCTTATGGTTGAAGTCACCCATGATCAGGAGCTTCGCCCTGCTCGCGCGAGCCCTTCTGGCCACTTCTGCCAGTGTGTCAATCATCGCTCTGTTACTCTCATCATACTCTTGCCTTGGCCTCCTGCTGTTCTGTGGTGGGTTATACATCACTGCAATTACCACCTTGGGACCTCCAGACTGAGTGAGTCAGTCACTGAGTGAGTCAGTCACTGAGTGAGTCAGTCACTGAGTGAGTCAGTCACTGAGTGAGTCAGTCACTGAGTGAGTCAGTCACTGAGTGAGTCAGTCACTGAGTGAGTCAGTCACTGAGTGAGTCAGTCACTGAGTGAGTCAGTCACTGAGTGAGTCAGTCACTGAGTCAATCACTGAGTGAGTCAATCACTGAGTGAGTCAGTAACTGAGTGAGTCAGTCACTGAGTGAGTCAGTCACTGAGTCAGTCACTGAGTGAGTCAGGCACTGAGTGAGTCAATCACTGAGTGAGTCAATCACTGAGTGAGTCAATCACTGAGTGAGTCAGTCACTGAGTGAGTCAGTCACTGAGTGAGTCAGTCACTGAGTCAGTCACTGAGAGAGTCAGTCACTGAGTCACTGAGTGAGTCAGTCACTGAGTGAGTCAGTCACTGAGTGAGTCAGTCACTGAGTGAGTCAGTCACTGAGTCAATCACTGAGTGAGCACATGAGAGTCAATCACTGAGTGAGGCAATCACTGAGTGAGTCAGTCACTGAGTGAGTCAGTCACTGAGTGAGTCAGTCACTGAGTGAGCGTCCTGAGTGAGTCAGTCACTGAGTGAGTCATGAGGAGTGTCACTGAGTGAGTCACTGAGTGAGCTGTACTGAGTCAATCACTGAGTGAGTCATCACTGAGTGAGTCAATCACTGAGTGAGGCAATCACTGAGTGAGTCATCACTGAGTGAGTCTGAGTCACGTGAGTCACTGAGTGAGTCAGTCTGAGTGAGTCAGTCCTGAGTGAGTCAGTCACTGAGTGAGTCAGTCACTGAGTGAGTCGTCACTGAGTCAGCCACTGAGTGAGTCAGTCACTGAGTCAGTCACTGAGTGAGTCGGTTACGCTTAGTGAGAACGATGATACTGAGAACATGGTTATTGATGGGGAGGTGGAGGAGGGTGGGTGGGTGTTGGAGAGGTGGGTGGGTGGGGATGGTGGGTGTCTGAGACACTGGGTGGGTGGGGATGGTGGGTGTCTGAGACACTGGGTGGGTGGGGATGGTGGGTGTCTGAGACACTGGGTGGGTGGGGATGGTGGGTGTCTGAGACACTGGGTGGGTGGGGATGGTGGGTGTCTGAGACACTGGGTGGGTGGGGATGGTGGGTGTCTGAGACACTGGGTGGGTGGGGATGGTGGGTGTCTGAGACACTGGGTGGTGTTCTCTCTGTATTGTAAATATTCTTTTAAATCCATGAAGGAGCCTAGAGAGTCACCCCTTCCATCCCTAGCCTGCCCCCAGCCTACTCCCAGTCTCCCCCAGCATCTCCAGAGCCTGCCCCCAGCCTACTCCCAGTCTCCCCCAGCATCTCCCAAGCCTGCCCTCCAGCTTACTCCCAGTCTCCCCCAGGCTGCCCCCAGCCTTTTCCTCAGGCTCCTCAGTCTCCTTCGTCGCCAACCTCCTCCTCCTTCCCAACTTCCTCCTCCTCCTCCCCAACCTCCTCCTCCTCCTCCCCAACCTCCTCCTCCTCCTCCTCCTCCTCCCCAACCTCCTCCTCCTCCATCATCACCAACCTCCTTCTCCTCCTTCCAACCTCCTCCTCCTCCTCCCCAACCTTCTCCTCCTCCCCAACCTTCTACTCCTCCCCAACCTTCTTCACCTTAGTTAATTATCAATGATAAAACTCCCTCATTGATCAATGACTGATGGTTGTTGATGCTGCGGGTGTGGGCGTGTAGGTGTGGGCGTGCGGGCGGGCTACTCAGCCTCTCCCTGGGCCGCCCATAAACGCCCCGATGGAGGTGTTTACTGTATATTGGCTCCTGAGATGATATTGAAGCCTCCTGGGGGAAGCCTGGGGAGCTTGGAGGAGCCAGGGGGGAATCTGGGGAGCTTGGGGAGCCTGGGGGAACCTGGGGAGCTTGGAAAGCCTGGGGAATCTGGGGAACCCGTGAAAAACCTGGGGACCCTAGGGAGCCTGGGGGAACATAGGTAATCCTGGGGAGCCCTGGGGAACCTGGGGTGTCATGGGTGATGGGAAAAATAGAGAGGGTGGATGAGGGGTGGGGTGAAGAGGTAGAATGAAGTGGAGAAGAGAAGGTTGAGGGAAGGGGGGAAGAGAGGGGTGAGAGAAGGGAACAGGGGAGAAATGAAAAAGAGGGGATGAGAGAAGGGAAGTAGAGGTATAAGGAAAGTGAAGAAAATGGGAAAAATGGGCAAGGGTAGAGGAGAGAGGAAGGGGAGGGGGGAAGAGATGGGGGTAAGGGGACGGGATAAATAACCTGGTGAGGGGAGATAAGACGAAGCTGAGAGACATCACACACCCATAACGACACTTCCACCCATGACGTCACCACCACCCTAGACATCACATTCACCCTAAACATCACCACCTCCCTAGACATCACCACCACCCTAGAGATCACCTTCACCCTAGACATCATCACCACCCTAGACATCACCGTCACCATAGACATTACCACCCCTAGACATTACCACCCCTAGACATCATTACCACCCAAGACACCATCATCACCCTAGACATCACCACCACCCTAGAGATCACCTTCACCCTAGACATCACCACCCTAGACATTATCGCCACCCTAGACATTACCACCCCTAGACATCATCGCCACCCTAGACATTACCACCCCTAGACATCATTACCACCCTAGACACCATCACCACCCTAGACATCACCACCCTAGACACTATCACCATTCTAGACATCACCACCCTAGACGTCATTACACTAGACATCACCACCAACCTAGACATCACCTTCATCCTCGACATCACCTTGACCCTAGACATCGCTACCACCCTAGACATCATCTTCACCCTAGACATCATCTTCACCCTAGACACCTCCACCCTAGACATCACCTTCACCCTAGACATCTCTTTCTCCCTAGACACCTCCACCCTAGACATCACCTTCACCCTAGATATCTATACCCTAAACATTACTTTCACCCTAGGCATCATCACACCACCCTAGACATTACCTTCACCCTAGACATCACCACCACAACCCCTAGACATTACCATCACCCTAGATATCACCTCCAACCTAGACATCACCTTCACATTAGACATCACCTCCATCTTAGACATCACCTTTACCCTAGATATCACCTTCACCCTAGACATCACCTCCACCTTAGACATCACCTTCACCCTAGACATCATCCTAGACATCGTCCCCACCCTAGACATCATCCTAGAGATCGTCCCCACCCTAGACATCATCCTAGACATCACCACCCTAGACATCATCACCCTAAACATAAACATCACCACCCTAAACATAGACATCACCACCCTAAACATCATCCAAGATATCACCACCACCCTAGACATCATGCTAGACATCACCACCCTAGACATCACCACCACCCTAAACATCGTCCTAGACATCTCCACCACCCTAGACATCATCCTAGACATCACCCAAAACATCATTCTAGACATCACCACAACCCTAAACATCATCCTAGACATCACCACAACCCTAGACATCATCCTAGACATCACCACCACCCTAGACATCATCCTAGACATCACCACCACCCTAGACATCATTCTAGACATCACCATCACCCTTGACATCATCCTAGACATCACCACAACACTAACACATCATCCTAGACATCACCTCCACCTTAGACATCACCATCACCCTAGACATCATCCTAGACATCACCACAACCCTAGACATCATCCTAGACATCACCACCACCCTAGACATCATCCTAGACATCACCACCCTAGACATCATTCTAGACATCACCATCACCCTTGACATCATCCTAGACATCACCACAACCCTAGACATCATCCTAGACATCACCACCACCCTAGACATCATCCTAGACATCACCACCACCCTAGACATCATTCTAGACATCACCATCACCCTTGACATCATCCTAGACATCACCACCACCCTAGACATCATTCTAGACATCACCATCACCCTTGACATCATTCTAGACATCACCAAAACCCTAGACATCATTCTAGACATCACCACAACCCTAGACATCATCCTAGACATCACCATCACCCTAGACATCATCCTAGAAATCACCACCACCCTAGACATCAACCTAGACATCACCACCACCCTAGACATCATCCTAGACATCACCACCACCCTAGACATCATTCTAGACATCACCATCACCCTTGACATCATCCTAGACATCACCACAACCCTAGACATCATCCTAGACATCACCACCACCCTAGACATCATTCTAGACATCACCATCACCCTTGACATCATTCTAGACATCACCACAACCCTAGACATCATCCTAGACATCACCATCACCCTAGACATCATCCTAGACATCACCACCACCCTAAACATCATCCTAGACATCACCACCACCCTAGACATCATCCTAGACATCACCCAAAACACTCAAACAATTTACACTTATAAACAGTTTATAGTTCTTAAAAATGCACCCAATTTGCAGTATTAATTTACTATGCTGTATTAATCAGTTTACAACCAATTTACAATATTAAACAATTTACACCATAAAACAAATTACTCTCCAGTTTACAACATCAAACAATTTACACCCAATTTACAGTATTAAAACAATTTACACCTAATTTACAGCTGTTAAGCAATTTACACCCAATTTACAATATTAGACAATTTACGTCCAGTTTCCAGTATCAATTTACACCCAGTTTACAGCAATAAAAAAATTACACCCAATTAACAGTATTAAACAATTTACTACAAATACTCAGCTTTAAACAAATTACACCAAATTTACAGCATTAAACAATTTACACACAATTTACAGCATTAAAAAATTTACACCCAATTTACAGCATTAAATGATTTACACACTAGCATTCGCTTCTGAATTTTCTATCAGCTTAAAACTGTGTCCACTTTTGTTTGGGCTGAGTAAATCAGACTAAAACACGACCCATTTTTTAATTAAATCCCGTTTATATAAGTGTGTTATGTGACTTTCCTACATATTAAAAAAATTATTAAATCCATTGTTTTTGAAAGAGAGGGGGAGGGGGAAGGGAGGGGAGGGGAGGGGGAGGAGGTGAAGAGGGGAGAGAGACGAGGGGAAAGAAGACACGTGGGGAGAAGAAACTGATGTAAATGGGAGAGACAATATGAGAGAGAGAGAGATAAGCGAATGAAAGAGACAAGAGTAAAAGACCTGCGATAATTAAAAGTGGAGAGGAAGAGCAGAAGAGAGGAGAGGGGAGAGAGTAGAGGGAGAGGATAGAAGAGAGTAGAGGGAGAGGATAGAAGAGAGGAGAGGGGAGAAAGTAGAGGGAGAGGATAGAAGAGAGGAGAGGGTAGAAGAAAGAGGGGAGTGAAATGAGGGGAGGGGACAGAAGGGAGGGTACAGAGGGAAGGGGACAGAGGGGAGGGGATACGAAGGAGGTCACAGAGAGGAAAGGAGAGAGGGGATAACGTAGAAGTGAGAGAAAGTGTGAATCAGAAGACAGAAACAGGAAAGTAATAAAGATGGAAATGAAGGAAGTGGGGAAGGGGAAGAAGAGATGAGAAGAGGAAATGGAAGGGGAGAGAAAGGGGAAGAGAGGAACAAAGATGGAGGGAAGGAAAGAAAGGGAAGTAGAGGATGAGAATAAAGAAGAAAACCTGAATGAAGACCATCATAGAGAGGAACTGTGATAAAAAGATAATAATAATAATAATAATGATAATAATAATAATAATAAATAATAATAATAATAATAATAATAATAATAATAATAATAATAAGAATAGGTGGTACTACAAAGATGGTCGCTAGTTTAAGTCATCGCCATACACAAGTCGCCGTTTTAGCCAAACTAAATCTATACACAGTTGTTATACAGCGATTGTCGTTAAACAGTATTTGTCGTTATACAGTGATTGTCGTTATACAGTATTTGTCGTTATACAGTGATTGTCGTTATACAGTATTTGTCGTTATACAGTGATTGTCGTTATACTAAAGTTGACATTATACATTATGTATGTTGTATTGTCAGAAATTTCAATTGCCAATTTGTTATTCAAAAAATAATTCCAATTAAACATTACAATGATTGTTTACGTGTGTGTGTGTGTGTGTGTGTGTGTGTGTGTGTGTACTCACCTAGTTGTACTCACCTAGTTGTGGTTGCAGGGGTCGATTCAAAGCTCCTGGCCCCGCCTCTTCACTGGCCGCTACTGGGTCACTCTCCTGCGCCATAAGCTTTATCATACCTCTGCTTAAAGCTATGTATAGAGCCTGCCTCCACTACATCGCTTCCTAAACTATTCCACTTCCCGACAACTCTGTGACTGAAGAAATACTTCCTAACATCTCTGTGATTCATCTGAGTCTTCAACTTCCATCTGTGTCCCCTTGTTGTTGTGTCCCATCTCTGGAACATTCTGTCTCTGTCCACTTTGTCAATTCCTCTCAGTATCTTATATGTTGTTATCATGTCTCCCCTATCTCTCCTGTCCTCCAGTGTCGTCAGGTCCATTTCCCTTAACCTCCCTCGTAGGACATACCCCTTAGCTCCGGGACTAGTCTTGTTGCAAACCTTTGCACTTTCTCGAGCTTCTTCACATGCTTGGCTAGGTGTGGGTTCCAAACTGGTGCTGCATACTCCAATATGGGCCTAACGTACACAGTGTACAGGGTCCTGAACGATTCTTTATTAAGATGTCGGAATGCTGTTCTTAGGTTTGCTAGGCGCCCATATGCTGCAGCAGTTATTTGGTTGATGTGCGCCTCAGGAGATGTGTCTGGTGTTATACTCACCCCAAGATCTTTTCCTTGATTGAGGTTTGCAGTCTCTGGCCCCCTAGGCTGTACTCCGTCTGCGGTCTTCTTTGCCCTTCCCCAATCTTCATGACTTTGCACTTGGTGGGGTTGAACTCCAGGAGCCAGTTGCTGGACCAGGCTTGCAGGCTGTCCAGATCCCTTTGTAGTTCTGCCTGGTCCTCGTCCGATTGAATTCTTCTCATCAACTTCACATCATCTGCAAACAGGGACACTTCGGAGTCTATTCCTTCCGTCATGTCGTTCACAAATACCAGAAACAGCACTGGTCCCAGGACTGACCCCTGTGGAACCCCGCTCGTCACCGGCGCCCACTCTGACACCTCGCCACGTACCATGACTCGCTGCTGTCTCCTGACAGGTATTCCCTGATCCAATGTAGTGCCTTCCCTGTTACCCCTGCCTGGTCCTCCAGCTTCTGCACTAATCTCTTGTGTGGAACTGTGTCAAACGCCTTCTTACAATCCAAGAATATGCAATCTACCCACCCCTCTCTCTCTTGCCTTATCGCTGTCACCCTGTCGTAGAACTCCAGTAGGTTTGTGACACAGGATTTCCCGTCCCTGAAACCGTGTTGGCCGTCGTTGATAAGCTCATTCCTTTCTAGGTGCTCAACCACCCTTCTCCTGACTATCTTCTCCATGACCTTGCATACAATACATGTCAGTGACACTGGTCTGTAGTTTAGTGCTACGTTCCTGTCTCCTTTTTTAAAAATTGGAACTACATTTGCTGTCTTCCAAACCTCAGGTAGTTGCCCTGTGTGTGTGTGTGTGTGTGTGTACTCACCTAATTGTGGTTGCAGGAATCGAGACTCAGCTCCTGGCCCCGCCTCTGCACTGTCCGCTACTGGGTCTCTGCTCTCCCTGCTCCATGAGCTTTATCATACCTTGTCTTAAAACTATGTATGGTTCCCGCCTCCACTATATCGTTCGCTAAACTATTCCATTTCCTAACTACTCTATGGCTGAAGAATTGCTTCCTAACATCCCTTTGACTCATCTGAGTCTTCAGCTTCCAGTTGTGTCCCTTTGTTTCTGTGTTCCCTCTCTGGAACATCCTGTCACTATCTACCTTGTCGATTTCCCGCAGTATTTTGTATGTCGTTATCATGTCTCCTCTAACCCTTCTGTCCTCCAGTGTTGTTAGTCCTATTTCCCTCAACCTTTCTTCATAGGGCAGTCCCCCGAGTTGTGGAACTAGCCTTGTCGCAAACCTTTGCACTTTCTCTAATTTCTTGACGTGCTTGACCAGGTGTGGGTTCCAGACTGGTGCTGCATACTCTAGTATGGGCCTGACGTACACGGTGTACAGTGTCTTGAACGATTCCTTGTTAAGGTAACGGAACGCTGTGTGTGCGTGTGTGTGTGTGTGTGTGCGTGTGTGTGTATGTATGTGTGTGTATGTGTGTGTGCGCGTGTGTGTACTCCCCTAGTTGTGGTTGCAGGGGTCGAATCACAGCTCCTGGCCCCGCCTCTTCAGTGGCCGCTACTCGGTCGCTCAACCCTCTCCATGAGCTTTATCATACCTCTCCTTAAAGCCTTAAAGCTATGTATGGATCCTGCCTCCACTACATCACTTCCCAAACTATTCCACTTCCTGACAACTCTGTGACTGAAGAAATACTTCTTAACATCCCTGTGATTCATCTGAGTCTTCAACTTCCAACTGTGACCCCTTGTTGCTGTGTCCCACCTGGAGCATGCTGTCACTGTCCACCTTGTCTATTCCTCTCAGTATTTTATGTCGTTATCATATCCCCTCTATTTCTCCTATCTTCCAGTGTCGTCAGGTTGATTTCCATTAACCTCTCCTCGTAGGACACACCCCTTAGCTCCGGGACTAGTCTTGTTGCAAACCTTTGCACTTTCTCTAGTTTCCTTACATGCTTGGCTAGGTGAGGGTTCCAAACTAGAGCTGCATACTCCAGTATGAGCCTAACGTACACAGTGTATAGGGTCCTGAATGACTCCTTATTAAGATGTCGGAATGCTGTTCTTAGGTTTGCCAGGCGCCCGTATGCTGCAGCAGTTATATGGTTGATGTGCGCCTCAGGAGATGTGCCCGATGTTATACTCACCCCAAGATCCTTTTCCTTGAGTGAGGTTTGTAGGCTCTGGCCTCCTAGACTGTACTCCGTCTGTGGTCTTCTTTGCCCTTCCCAAATCTTCATGACTTTGCACTTGGTGGGGTTGAACTCCAGATGCCATTTGCTGGACCAGGCTTGCAGCCTGTCCAGATCCCTCTGTAGTCCTGCCTGGTCCTCGTCCGATTGAATTCTTCTCATCAACTTCACATCGTCTGCAAACAGGAACACTTCGGAGTTTATTCCTTCCGTCATGTCGTTCACAAATACCAGAAACAGTACCGGTCCTAGGACTGATCCCTGTGGCACCCCGCTCGTTACAGGCGCTACTTACCATGACTCGCTGTTGTCTTCCTGACAGGTATTCCCTGATCCATTGTAGTGCCTTCCCTGTTATCCCTGCCTGGTCCTCCAGCTTTAGCACTAATCTCTTGTGTGGAACTGTGTCAAATGCCTCTTACAGTCCAAGAAAATGCAATCTACCCAACCGTCTCTCTCTTGTCTTACTGCCGTCACCCTGTCATAGAACTCCAGTAGGTTTGTGACACAGGATTTCCCATCCCTGAAACCATGCTGGCTGTCGTTGATAAGCTCATTCCTTTCTAGGTGTTCCACCACTCTTCTCCTGATAATCTTCTCCATGACCATGCATACTATACATGTCAATGACACTGGTCTGTAGTTTAGTGCTTCATGTCCGTCTTCCTTTTTAAAAATTGGGACTACATTTGCTGTCTTCCATACTTCAGGTAGTCGCCCTGTTTCGATAGATGTGTTGAAGATTGTTGTTAGTGGTACACATAGCTCCTCTGCTCCCTCTCTCAGGACCCATGGAGAGATGTTATCCGGCCTCATCGCCTTTGAGGTATCTAGCTCGCTTAACAGCCTCTTCACTTCTTCCTCGGTTGTACGTATTGTGTCCAACACCTGATGGTGTACCCCACCTCCCCGCCTTTCTGGAGGCCCTTGTCTCTTTTGAGTGTGTTGTTGTGTGTGTGTGTGTGTGTGTGTGTGTGTGTGTGTGTGTGTGTGTGTGTGTGTGTGTGTGTGTGTCATTCTCACCCAGCCTTTCATCAATCCCGGAAGTTGCAAATGAATAGATCATTCATCACCTCATTATCGGTAATGAACTCATGTCTCTCCTCTGGCACTCGCTCTCCAGACGTGATTATCTTGAACACCTGGTAGTACAGTGATTACTTCACAGTCACTATCTTAAACCCAATTAATTAATGTCTTCACAAATCCTGTCTTGATTACACTTCTCTACACGCCCTTCTATCCGGCCTTGAAGCTGTCTAGTAGGTAGCCTTCCATCCGGCTTCCAAGGTGCCTACGTAGTATGTAGGTTTCCATCCGACCTCCAGACTGTCTAGTAGGTAGCAGAAATATCTGATGGCTGAGACATTTACCTGCTGAAGTATCTGCCTGCTGAGGCATCTACCTGCTGATGTACCTGCCTGCTCAAGCATCTACCAGCTGAAGTACCTGCCTGCTGAAGCATCTACCTGTTGAAGTATCTACCTGCTGAGGCATCTACCTGCTGAATTACCTGCCTGCTGAAGCATCTACCTGCTGAAGTACCTTCCTGCTGAAGCATCTACCTGCTGAAGAATCTACCTGCTGAAATATCTGCCTGCTGAGACACCTGCTGAAGTATCTACCTGCTGAGGTATGTATCTGCTGGAATATCTTCCTGCTGAAGCGTCTACCTGCTGAAGTACCTGCCTGCTGAGGCATCTACCTGCTGAAGTATCTGTCTCCTGAAGCATCTACCTGCTGAAGTATCTACCTGCTGAGGCATCTACCTGCTGAAGTACCTGCCTGCTGAGGCATCTACCTGCTGAAGTATCTGTCTCCTGAAGCATCTACCTGCTGAAGTATCTACCTGCTGAGGCATCTACCTACTGAAGTATCTGCTTGCTGAGGCATCTACCTACTGAAGTATCTGCCTGCTGAAGCATCTACTTTCTGAAGTCTTTGCCTGCTGATGCATCTACCTACTGAAGTATCTGCTTGCTGATTCATTTACCTGCTGAAGTATCTGCCTGCTGAGGCATTTACTTGCTGAAATGTCTGCTTGCTGATGCATCTACTTGCTGAAGTATCTAAGTGTAAGAGAATATTTGTCTGTGTCAGCTTGATAAGTTCAGCAAAAGCTTTTTCATCTATGACGTAAACATTAATTCCGTCAACATGTCATAAATGCTCCTTGCCAGGCCTCGTAAAATGCTGAGAACTCTACAAAAAAAAATACTGGTTGAATAAGACCTTCCAAAATATAATTTGTTTACAATTGGATTCATCCGGATCTTCACGAACGTCAACAGCAGTGTTTCAGAAGCTCACGTCCCGTGTGTGGCCTGGTTATGGTGTACCGTGTGTGGCCTGGTTATGGTGTACCGTGTGTGGCCTGGTTATGGTGTCCCGTGTGTGGCCTGGTTATGGTGTCCCGTGTGTGGCCTGGTTATGGTGTCCCGTGTGTGGGCTGGGTATGGTGTCCCGTGTGTGGCCTGGTTATGGTGTCCCGTGTGTGGCCTGGTTATGGTGTACCATGTGTGGCCTGGTTATATTGTCCCTTGTGTGGCCTGGTTATGGTGTATTGTTGGAGGTCTGGTTATGGTGTCCCGTGTGTGCCCTGGTTATGGAGTCCCGTGTGTGGCCTGGTTATGGTATACCGTGTGTGGCCTGGTTATATTGTACCGTGTGTGACCTGGTTATGGTGTCCCGTGTGTGGCCTGGTTATGGTGTACCGTTGGAGGCCTGGTTATGGTGTACCGTGTGTGGCCAGGTTATGGTGTACCGTTCGAGACCTAGTTACGGTGTACCGTGTGTGTGGCCTGGTTATGGTGTAACGTGCGTGGCCTGGTTATGGTGTACCGTGTGTGGCCTGGTTATGGTGTACCGTTGGAGGCCTGGTTATGGTGTACCGTGCGCGGCCTGGTTATGGTATACCGTGCGCGGCCTGGTTATGGTGTACCATGTGTGGCCTGGTTATGGTGTACCGTGCGTGGCCTGGTTATGGTGAACCGTGAGTGGCCTGGTTATGGTGTCTCGTGTGTGTCCTGGTTATGGTGTCCCGTGTGTGGCCTGGTTATGGTGTCCCGTGGAATGGTTACGGTGTCCCTAGTATGGCCTGGTTAGGGTGTACCGTGTCCCGGTTATGTGGTGCCGTGGCCTGGTTATGGTGTACCGTGGCCTGGTTATTGTGTACCGAGGCCTGGTTATGGTGTTCCGTGCGTGGCCTGGTTACGGTATATGTACCGTGGAATGGTTACGGTGTCCCGCGTGTGGCGTGGTTACGGTGTACCGTGTGTGGCCTGGTTATGGTGTCCCGTGTGTGACCTGGTTACAGTGTACCATGGCCTGGTTACGATGTCCCGAGTGTGGTGCCCTGGTTACGGTTTCCCGTGTGTGCCCTGGTTACGGTGTCCCGTGTGTGCCCTGGTTACAGTGTACCATGGCCTGGTTACGGTGTCCTGTGTGGCCTGGTTACGATGTCCCGAGTGTGCCCTGGTTACGGTGTCCCGAGTGTGCCCTGGTTACGGTGTCCCGTGTGTGCCCTGGTTACGGTGTCCCGAGTGTGGCCTGGTTACGGTGTCCCGTGTGTGGCCTGGTTACGGTGTCCCGTGTGTGCCCTGGTTACGGTGTCCCGAGTGTGCCCTGGTTACGGTGTCCCGTGTGTGCCCTGGTTACGGTGTCAAGTGTGTGCCCTGGTTACGGTGTCCCGTGTGTGCCCTGGTTACGGTGTCCCGAGTGTGCCCTGGTTACGGAGTCCCGAGTGTGCCCTGGTTACGGTGTCCCGTGTGTGGCCTGGTTACGGTGTCCCATGTGTGCCCTGGTTACGGTGTCCCGAGTGTGCCCTGGTTACGGTGTCCCGTTTGTGCCCTGGTTATGGTGTCCCGTTTGTGGCCTGGTTACGGTGTCCCGTGTGTGCCCTGGTTACGGTGTCCCGAGTGTGCCCTGGTTATGGTGTCCCGAGTGTGCCCTGGTTATGGTGTCCCGTTTGTGGCCTGGTTACGGTGTCCCGTGTGTGCCCTGGTTACGGTGTCCCGTGTGTGCCCTGGTTACGGTGTCCCGAGTGTGCCCTGGTTATGGTGTCCCGTTTGTGCCCTGGTTATGGTGTCCCGTTTGTGCCCTGGTTATGGTGTCCCGTTTGTGCCTGGTTACGGTGTCCCGTGTGTGCCCTGGTTACGGTGTCCCGTGTGTGCCCTGGTTATGGTGTCCCGAGTGTGCCCTGGTTATGGTGTCCCGAGTGTGCCTTGGTTATGGTGTCCCGTTTGTGCCCTGGTTATGGTGTCCCGTTTGTGGCCTGGTTACGGTGTCCCGTGTGTGCCCTGGTTACGGTGTCCCGAGTGTGCCCTGGTTATGGTGTCCCGTTTGTGCCCTGGTTACGGTGTCCCGAGTGCGGCCTGGTTACTGTGTACCGTGGCCTGAATATGGTGTCCCGTGTGTGGCTTGGTTACTGTGTATCGTGTGTGGCCTGGTTACGGTGTCCCGTGTGTGGCCTGGTTACAGTGTACCGTGTGTGGCCTGGTTACGGTGTACCGTGGCCTGGTTATGGTGTCCCATGAGTGGCCTGGTTATGGTGTCCCATGCGTGGCCTGGTTATGGTGTACCGTGGCCTTGTTATGGTGTACCGTGGCCTGGTTATGGTGTACCGTGGGCTGGTTATGGTGTACCGTGGTCTGGCTACAGTGTACCGTGGCCTGGTTACAGTGTAACATGGTCTTGGTTACAGTGTACTGTCGCCTGGTTACAGAGTACAGTGGCCTGGTTACAGTGTACCGTTGTCTGGTTACAGTGTACTGTGGTCTGGTTACAGTGTACTGTGGTCTGGTTACAGTGTACCGTGGTCTGGTTAGTGTACTGTGGTCTGATTACAGTGTACCGTGGTCTGGTTACAGTGTACTGTGGTCTGATTACAGTGTACTGTGGTCTGGTTACAGTGTACAGTGGTCTGGTTACAGTGTACTGTGGTCTGATTACAGTGTACCGTGGTCTGGTTACAGTGTACTGTGGTCTGGTTACAGTGTACTGTGGTCTGGTTACAGTGTACAGTGGTCTGGTTACAGTGTACTGTGGTCTGGTTACAGTGTACCGTGGTCTGGTTACATTGTACTGTGATCTGATTACAGTGTACCATGGTCTGATTACAGTGTACCGTGGTCTGGTTTCGGTGTCCCGTGGCATGGTAGGCAACGCTCTCGTCTCACTGAGTGTCCGTGGTTCGATCACCGGCCGGATGGAAACACTGGGTATGTTTCCTTACACCTGCTGACCCCGTTCACCTAGCAGTAAGTAGGTGCCTGGGTGTTAGCCGACTGGTGTTGGGTCGCATCCTGGGATAGAAGGTTCAAGGATCCCAATGGAAATAAGAAAGACTGTCCTCGATGACGCACTGACTTCCTTTGGTTATCCTGGGTGGCTAACCCTTCGGGGTTGAAAATCCGAACAAAATCTTGTCTCACGTGTCCAAGCAGCGGCGTGAATACACACACACACACACACACACACACACACACGAACATACAGATTAGGATAGGGTAGGCTAATTTAAATTAACCCTGGGATCGCAAGCTGTTTATTGTCACCATCTCTCTCTCTCTCTCTCTCTCTCTCTCTCTCTCTCTCTCTCTCTCTCTCTCTTCAAAGGAATTCTTAAGACTGCAGGAACTGTCCAGAAACAAGATGTTTAACTCTGACCAACCAGCGAGGCTACACCTACTATCCATCTTAGACACATCATAGAAAACATGGAAGTATGGAGTCCCAGATGGAGGGGCGGATCACCCTGTGGAGTCCCAGATGGAGGGGCGGATCACCCTGTGGAGTCCCAGATGGAGGGGCGGATCACCCTGTGGAGTCCCAGATGGAGGGGCGGATCACCCTGTGGAGTCCCAGATGGAGGGGCGGATCACCCTGTGGAGTCCCAGATGGAGGGGCGGATCACCCTGTGGAGTCCCAGATGGAGGGGCGGATCACCCTGTGCTGACCTTCTCTTGGTTAATAAAAGTGTAAGTGAGAAAAAAGAGGGAGTAATGAAGAGGCAGCAGGAGACGAACATAGAAAAGCAGAGACTGCAAAGATATTCCAATGTATATAAAGACAAACAAAAGTGTACAAAGGCATACAAATGTATACAAAGGCCTATGAATTCACACAAAGACTTACAATTTAAAAAAAGGCTTACAAATATGTGCAAAGGTTGTCAAACAGTAAGAGACAATTTGCTTCATACAAGACTTTTTTTGTTTTAAGGAAATCTTTTAGGTGGGGGAAAAAAAAGACTCGTAACAGGAAGACAATATGACACTGAGTTCAGCTCCTGCTGAACCTCTGCTCCTGCTGAACCTCTGCTCCTGCTGAACCTCTGCTCCTGCTGAACCTCTGCTCCTGCTGAACCTCTGCTCCTGCTGAACCTCTGCTCCTGCTAAATCTTTGCTCCTGCTAAACCTCTGCTCCTGCTGAACCTCTGCTCCTGCTGAACCTCTGCTCCTGCTGAACCTCTGCTCCTGCTAAATTTTTGCTCCTGCTAAACCTCTGCTCCTGTTGAACCTCTGCTCGTGTTAAACCTCTGCTCCTGCTGAACCTCTGCTCCTGCTGAAGCCGCACATTTGAGACAAACGTATAGCGACGTTTCGGTCCCACTTGTAACATTAACTAGTGTTACTAGTTAATGGTACAAGTCACACCGAAACGTCGACGTAAGTTTCAGTCTGCTATGTAGGAATTTGTGTAAAGACCTGGGGGTGAACATTGTGCCCAGGATATCACCAGAAGCTCACATCAGCCCAACAACCTCTGCAATCAATGCTCGTCTGGCACATCTAAGAGTTATTACGGGATCTTCATATAACGTACGTTAAGCCCATCTTGGAGTCCGTAGAACCAGCATGTTATGAAACAGGAGAAAGTGCAGTAGTATGCAACTAGGCATGTTACTGAGCCACATGTGTTAGATGTAAGAGTTACGAGGAGACGATAACAGGATTTAATCCAACATTAGAGGACAGGAGCTACGCGGGAGACGATGAATCTCAGGGAATCGAGGACCCCAATGGAAATAAGTCACTCTGACTGACTTTTTTTGGGTTATCCTGGGTTCTCTTCACATATGCTGCTATGTATGATAATCTATGTAAATGTATTTGTGTATACCTGAATAAACTTACTTATAAGGTAGAGAGGGATAGGCTGTTTGAGAGCAGTGAAAGGGGACTCCAAGATCCACATTCCCCTGGAAGTTAAAGTCAGAGGTGAGCCACTGGGATGTTAGGAAGTATTTCTTTGGTCTCAAAATTATCATCGGGAATGATCTTGGTGAGGAAGTAGTGGTGGCAGGCTTGATACACAGTTTCAGGAGGAGGTACGACAGGGCCCACCAGGCTAAGAGTGAATCTGAAGAGTGGCAAGTTAAAGAGGCAGAACCAGGAGCTGAGAATCGACCCCTGCAGCCACAAATGAGTGAGCACACACAGACGCACGCACGCACGCACGCACGCACGCACGCACACACACACACACACACACACACACACACACACACACACACACACACACACACGCACACACAAAATGGTAACTAACAACTAACACATACAACCAGATAAATAAACAAAGAAACAAATACCTCGAGAAGTATGTGTATGGGGGGAAGGGAGAGGGGTGTTGGGAGATAGGGGTTTGGGAGGATAGTGGTTGGGGTTGGGTGGGGGGGGTTGAGACAGCCTAGTAAGAGTGGAAATTCAATAAATGTTGGTGCTGGTGTTGCCCTCGCCCCGTCACGCAATTTAAACACCCTTCACCCTACCCTCCCCTCCCCATCTCCCCTCCCCCATTCCCCTTACCTATCCTGTCCCATTCCCCCCTTCCCCCTCAACCAGCAACATTCATAAACCTTCCCCTAGGCTAGCCTACCATTTCCCCCCCCCCAAAAATCCTTCCCTCCCTCCCCACCACTACCCCTCCTTCCCCCTCCCCACCACTACCCCCTCCCCCAGCCCTCGCATCAAACACAGTAAGGTTGAGATGATTCACCAATATATTACGAGAAGATAAAAGCCTCGTTCAGCCACTACACAATAACACTCACTGCCAACCCTTAACACCAACATTAAAACCTCCTTTAATAAAACACGTGGTTTAAACACGTGATTTAATAAAACACGTGGTTTATTAAAACACGTGGTTTAAACACGTGATTTAATAAAACACGTGGTTTAAACACGTGGTTTAATAAAACACGTGGTTTAAACACGTGGTTTAATAAAACACATGGTTTAATAAAACAAAAATGGTTTAATAAAATACATGGTTTAATCAAACCAATAGTTAAACAAAACAGGAATGGTTTAATGAAACTGAAATGATTTAATAAATGTTATAACGTTTTGAATTTTACGCCTTTGTTTTCCCACCTTTAATGATTAAAATAATAATAATAATAATAATAATAATAATAATAAATTATTATTAACCTGAGGAGTGCACTAATATATAATGATCCTGTTTGTATTTTTCCTCACCCACACTTCATTCCTCACTTTCCATTCCTTTCAACACTTCATTCCTCACCTCCACTTCATTCCTCTTAACCACTTCATTCCTCACCTCCACCATTCTCATCACTTCATCTCTTCCCACTTCATTCCTCTTAACCACTTCATTCCTCTTAACCACTTCATTCCTCTTAACCACTTCATTCCTCTTAACCACTTCATTCCTCTTAACCACTTCATTCCTCTTAACCACTTCATTCCTCACCTCCACTTCATTCCTCTTCCCCACTTCATTCCTCTTAACCACTTCATTCCTCTTAACCACTTCATTCCTCTTCCCCACTTCATTCCTCTTAACCACTTCATTCCTCTTAACCACTTCATTCCTCTTAACCACTTCATTCCTCTTAACCACTTCATTCCTCTTCCCCACTTCATTCCTCTTCCCCACTTCATTCCTCACCTCCACTTCATTCCTCTTAACCACTTCATTCCTCTTAACCACTTCATTCCTCTTAACCACTTCATTCCTCTTAACCACTTCATTCCTCACCTCCACTTCATTCCTCTTCCCCACTTCATTCCTCTTCCCCACTTCATTCCTCTTCCCCACTTCATTCCTCTTCCCCACTTCATTCCTCACCTCCACTTCATTCCTCACCTCCACTTCATTCCTCACCTCCACTTCATTCCTCACCTCCACTTCATTCCTCACCTCCACTTCATTCCTCACCTCCACTTCATTCCTCTTCCCCACTTCATTCCTCACCCCCACTATATTACTCACCCCCTCAACCCTTCTGAGGAGTCTCACAGCCCCACACATACATTTCCCCGCCTCTCCCCATATTTCTCCCCGCCCCTGACACATTTCCCTCCTCCCTCTTCGCCCCTTAATATCCCCTCTCCTGAACACCCCTCTTCCCGCCCCTCAGTACCCCTCCCCACTCCTAAACACTTCCTCCCCTCATCTCTACCCGACCCTCAACGCCTCTCCCCGCCTCAACTCCTCTCCGCGCCCCTCAACTCCTCTCCCCGCCCCTCAATTCCTCTCTCCACCCCAAAACTCCTCTCCCCGCCCTACCAACCCCCCTTCCCTCCTATTACACCCCCTTTAAGTCCCTCAAACCCAATCCCTCCAAGTCACTTCCCCACCCCTCCTTGCCCATCCCCTCTCCTCCCCGCCCACCCCCACTCCACCCCGCTCCTCGTCCTTCCCTGCTCCTCGCCGCCCCTCCCTGCTCCTCGCCGCCCCTCCTGGCCAGACACACAACTCAGGGTGATCCTGCCTCCATCCGCTAAACTGTTGGATCCATTAAAAAATATCCTGACCTGGCGATGGATATCCTGTTGACCAACACCTCAACCAGCCCGGGTTGATGAGGCGAGTGGAGGGGCGAGTGGCGGGGCGAGTGGTGGGGGGAGTGGAGGGGGGAGTGGAGGGCGAGTGGCGGGGCGAGTGGCGGGGCGAGTGGCGGAGTGGCGGGGCGAGTGAAAACGCGAGTGGAAGGTAGCGGTGTTTTTTTATAAACACAGAGAGAGAGCAAGAGAGAGAGAGAGAGAGAGAGAGAGAGGAAGGCGTCACCATCCTGACCCCGCGATTAACGAAGATCAACGCTTAATTAATAACAATTAATCAACGAGGGAGAGGCGTAGTGATCACCTGATACAATAGGTTAACCTCAGGGATTAACAACGGAGATTAACGGTGTAACAGGCGGCGCTCAACGGGGGTGAGGGCTGGGGGTGGGGGAGATTAACGAAGGTAACGCTGAGGGAGACGAGATGGATTAACGAAGAGGGAGCTTACGGTTGAACAGAGACTGCGCGTTCAAAGTGAAATTACCTTTAATGTGGGCGCGCGGGCGTGCGGGCGTGCCCGCCCCCCGAGGTGTTAACTGTTCTTATATGAGAACCCAGGAAATATGACCCCGTTTAGCGACCTTACAAACATCAATTACTGTTTCTCCTCATGTGGCAACCCATTACCCGCCCCATGTGGCACCCCATTACCCGCCCCATGTGGCACCCCCATTCCAAGCCCCATATGCCACCTCCACTTCCAGCCCCATGTGACATCCCATTCCCAGCCCCATGTGACACCCCATTCCCAGCACCATATGGCACCCCTATTCCCAGTCCCATGTGGCACCCTAATTCCCAGTCCCGTGTGGCACCCCATTTCCAATCCCATGTGGCCCCAACATTCCCAGCCCTATGTAGCACCTCATTCCTAGTCTTACTATATGGTACCCCATTCGCACCCCCATGTGGCACCTCATTCCTAGTCTTACTATGTGGTACCCCATTTCTGGCAACAAGGGGAGAGACAAGGATGGAGAGAGATGAACGTGGGAGAGAGAGACCTCTTCTCCCTCGCCAGACCATCCCACCCCCACCAATAATTATCAAACATTATCTTTCCCCCCATTCTCCCTCCCTCCCCCATTTCAACTAACTCCAAAAAATTAAAAACAGGAAAAAACACAACAAAGACATTTTATATTTCATTATCTTGCATATAACCAAGACTTTGAAGGAGGACCAAAACAATAATTGAAGTGGCCGACGAGCTGGTTCAAATTACTGCCGAGGAAGAGGCAGGGGTGAGCGGAGGCATGGGTTAGTGGAGGCAGGGGTGAGCGGAGGCATGGGTTAGTGGAGGCATGGGTTAGTGGAGGCAGGGGTGAGCGGAAGCATGGGTTAGTGGAGGCAGGAGTAAGTGGAGGCATGGGTTAGTGGAGGCAGGAGTGAGCGGAGGCATGGGTTAGTGGAGGCAGGAGTAAGTGGAGGCATGGGTTAGTGGAGGCATGGGTTAGTGGAGGCATGGGTTAGTGGAGGCAGGAGTAAGTGGAGGCATGGGTTAGTGGAGGCAGGAGTAAGTGGAGGCATGGGTTAGTGGAGGCATGGGTTAGTGGAGGCAGGAGTAAGTGGAGGCATGGGTTAGTGGAGGCAGGAGTAAGTGGAGGCATGGGTTAGTGGAGGCAGGAGTAAGTGGAGGCATGGGTTAGTGGAGGCAGGGGTAAGTGGAGGCATGGGTTAGTGGAGGCAGGGGTGAGCGGAAGCATGGGTTAGTGGAGGCAGGGTGAGCGGAGGCATGTTTTAGTGGAGGCAGGAGTAAGTGGAGGCATGGGTTAGTGGATGCATAGGTTAGTGGAGGCATAGGTTAGTGGAGGCATGGGTTAGTGGAGGCATGGGTTAGTGGAGGCATGGGTTAGTGGAGGCATGGGTTAGTGGAGGCATGGGTTAGTGGAGGCATGGGTTAGTGGAGGCATGGGTTAGTGGAGGCAGGAGTAAGTGGAGGCATGGGTTAGTGGAGGCAGGGGTTAGTGGAGGCATGGGTTAGTGGAGGCATGGGTTAGTGGAGGCATGGGTTAGTGGAGGCATGGGTTAGTGGAGGCAGGAGTAAGTGGAGGCATGGGTTAGTGGAGGCAGGGGTAAGTGGAGGCAGGGGTTAGCGGAAGCAGGGGTAAGTGGAGGCAGGGGTTAGCGGAAGCAGGGGTAAGTGGAGGCAGGGGTTAGCGGAAGCAGGGGTAAGTGGAGGCAGGGGTTAGCGGAAGCAGGGGTAAGTGGAGGCAGGGGTTAGCGGAAGCAGGGGTAAGTGGAGGCAGGGGTTAGCGGAAGCAGGGGTAAGTGGAGGCAGAAGTAAGTTGAGGCATAGGTTAATGGAGGAAGGTGTTAGTGGAGGCATGGGTTAGTGGAGGCATGGGTTAGTGGAGGCAGGGGATAGTGGAGGCAAGGGTAAGTGGAGGCAGGAATTAGTGGAGACAGGGGTTAGTGAAGGCATGGGTAAGTGGAGGCATGATTAGTGGAGGCATGGGTAAGTGGAGGCATGGGTTAGTGGAGGCATGGGTTAGTGGAGGCAGGGGATAGTGGAGGCAAGGGTAAGTGTAGGCAGGAATTAGTGGAGACAGGGGTTAGTTGTTTTCTAAGTGTATTGCGTCGTTCTGTTGCAAGGCTGGGTAGCAATGATAAGGCTTCGGAGGCTTCTTACTTTATTTGCAAATAACGTGAGGGTACACAGGCAGTGTGTTTGTGCACATGGCCCGGGTGGGCCATGTGCCTGCGAGGGAGAGAAGAGTAGACCTGTTTACTCTAGGAAGGTCGCTGAGTGAGTGAGAGAGATGCAGGTCTGGGCAGACTGAAGTGGGTCTGGGCCTATATGTGGCAGCACGAACATGGCACGAAATATGAACTCAGCTGGCAGACAGCATAGGCTGTCTATGCAAACAGTACAGGCTGTCTACATAGTGGAGGCAGGGGTTAGTGGAGGCAGAGGTTAGTGGAGGCAGGGGTTAGTGTAGGCAGGGGCTAGTGGAGGCAGAGGTTAGTAGAGGCAGGGGTTAGTGGAGGCAGGGGTGAGTGGAGGCAGGGGTTAGTGGAGGCAGGGGTGAGTGGAGGCAGGGGTGAGTGGAGGCAGGGGTGAGTGGAGGCAGGGGTGAGTGGAGGCAGGGGTGAGTGGAGGCAGGGGTGAGTAGAGGCAGGGGGAGTGGAGGCAGAGGTTAGTGGAGGCAGGGGTTAATGGAGGCAGGGGTTAGTGGAGGCAGGGGTTAGTGGAGGCAGGGGTTAGTGGAGGCAGGGGCTAGTGGAGGCAAGGGTGAGTGGAGGCAGGGGTTAGTTGAGGCAGGGGTGAGTGGAGGCAGGGGTGAGTGGAGGCAGGGGTGAGTGGAGGCAGGGGTGAGTGGAGGTAGGGGTGATTGGAGGCAGGGGTGAGTGGAGGCAGGGGTGAGTGGAGGCAGAGGTGAGTGGAGGCAGAGGTGAGTGGAGGTAGGGGTGAGTGGAGGTAGGGGTGAGTGGAGGTAGGGGTGAGTGGAGGTAGGGGTGAGTGGAGGCAGGGGTGAGTGGAGGCAGGGGTGAGTGAAGGTAGGGGTGAGTGGAGGTAGGGGTGAGTGGAGGTAGGGGTGAGTGGAGGTAGGGGTGAGTGGAGGTAGGGGATGAGTGGAGGCAGGGGTGAGTGGAGGCAAAGGGTGAGTGGAGGTAGGGTGAGTGGAGGTAGGGGTGAGTGGAGGTAGGGGTGAGTGGAGGTAGGGGTGAGTGGAGGTAGGGGTGAGTGGAGGCAGGGTGAGTGGAGGTAGGGGTGAGTGGAAGCAGGGGTGAGTGGAAGCAGGGTGAGTGGAGGCAGGGGTTGAGTGGAGGCAAGGGTGAGTGGAGGTAGGGGTGAGTGGAGGCAGGGGTGAGTGGAGGCAAGGGTGAGTGGAGGTAGGGGTGAGTGGAGGCAGGGGTGAGTGGAGGCAGGGGTGAGTGGAGGTAGGGGTGAGTGGAGGCAGGGATGAGTGGAGGCAGGGGTGAGCGGAGGCATGAAGGGCCGGCTGAGGCAGCCTAGTAACTCATCCATCAGTGCCCCGCCTCAGCCAGGCCTCTCAGTGCCCCGCCTCAGCCAGGCCTCTCAGTGCCCCGCCTCAGCCAGGCCTCAGTGCCCGCCTCAGCCAGGCCTCTCAGTGCCCCGCCTCAGCCAGGCCTCTCAGTGCCCCGCCTCAGCCAGGCCTCTCAGTGCCCCGCCTCAGCCAGGCCTCTCAGTGCCCCGCCTCAGCCAGGCCTCTCAGTGCCCCGCCTCAGCCAGGCCTCTCAGTGCCCCGCCTCAGCCAGGCCTCTCAGTGCCCCGCCTCAGCCAGGCCTCTCAGTGCCCCGCCTCAGCCAGGCCTCTCAGTGCCCCGCCTCAGCCAGGACTCTCAGTGCCCCGCCTCAGCCAGGACTCTCAGTGCCCCGCCTCAGCCAGGACTCTCAGTGCCCCGCCTCAGCCAGGACTCTCAGTGCCCCGCCTCAGCCAGGACTCTCAGTGCCCCGCCTCAGCCAGGCCTCTCAGTGCCCCGCCTCAGCCAGGCTCTCAGTGCCCCGCCTCAGCCAGGCCTCCAGTGCCCCGCCTCAGCCAGGCCTCTCAGTGCCCGCCTCAGCCAGGCCTCAGTGCCCCGCCTCAGCCAGGCCTCTCAGTGCCCCGCCTCAGCCAGGCCTCTCAGTGCCCCGCCTCAGCCAGGACTCTCAGTGCCCCGCCTCAGGCCTAGGCCTCTCAGTGCCCCGCCTCAGCCAGGCCTCTCAGTGCCCCGCCTCAGCCAGGCCTCTCAGTGCCCCGCCTCAGCCAGGCCTCTCAGTGCCCCGCCTCAGCCAGGCCTCTCAGAATGTATCGTCTTGTATCTCTCACTTCTTCTTTTCATTACTAAGAGGAAAAGATGAACTTTGTATTGCTATGACAAATGACTTACTAATACGGACCTCGGGTAACACGGGGGAAGGCTGGGTAACACGGGGGAAGGCTGGGTAACACGGGGAAGCTGGTAACACGGGAAGGCTGGGTAACACGGGGAAGGCTGGGTAACACGGGGAAGGCTGGGTAACACGGGGAAGGCTGGGTAACACGGGGAAGGCTGGGTAACACGGGGAAGGCTGGGTAACACGGGGAAGGCTGGGTAACACGGGGAAGGCTGGGTAACACGGGGAAGGCTGGGTAACACGGGGAAGGCTGGGTAACACGGGGAAGGCTGGGTAACACGGGGAAGGCTGGGTAACACGGGGAAGGCTGGGTAACACGGGGAAGGCTGGGTAACACGGGAAGGCTGGGTAAAACGGGGAAGGCTGGGTAACACGGGGAAGGCTGGGTAACACGGGGAAGGCTGGGTAACACGGGGAGGCTGGGTAACACGGGGAAGGCTGGGTAACACGGGGAAAGGCTGGAGTAACACGGGGAAGGCTGGGTAACACGGGGAAGGCTGGGTAACACGGGAGGAACACGGGAACTGGGTAACACGGGAGAAGGCTGGGTAACACGGGGAAGGCTGGGTAACACGGGGAAGGCTGGGTAACACGGGAAAGGCTGGGTAACACGGGGAAGGCTGGGTAACACGGGGAAGGCTGGGTAACACGGGGAAGGCTGGGTAACACGGGAGAAGGCTGGGTAACACGGGAGAAGGCTACGGAACGAAGGCTGGGTAACACGGAAGAAGGGCTGGTAACACGGGAAGGGCTGGAAAACGGGGAAGGCTGGAACAGAGCGGGAAGGCTGGGTAACACGGGGAAGGCTGGGTAACACGGGGAAGGCTGGGTAACACGGGGAAGGCTGGGTAACACGGGGAAGGCTGGGTAACACGGGGAAGGCTGGGTAACACGGAGAAGGCTGGGTAACACGGGAAGGCTGGGTAACACGGGAGAAGGCTGGGTAACACGGAAGAAGGGCTGGATAACACGGGGGAAGGGCTGGAACAGAGCGGGAAGGACTGGGTAACACGGGGGAAGGCTGGGTAACACGGGGAAGGCTGGGTAACACGGGAGAAGGCTGGGTAACACGGGGGAAGGCTGGGTAACACGGAAGAAGGGCTGGATAACACGGGGGAAGGGCTGGATAACACGGGGGAAGGGCTGGAACAGAGCGGGAAGGACTGGGTAACACGGGGTAAGGCTGGGTAACGCGGGGTGAGGGCTGGGTAACACGGAAGAATGGCTGGATAACACGGAGGAAGGGCTGGAACGGGGTGTTAGGACTGGGTAATACGGGAAGGGCTGGGTAACACGAGGAAGGGCTGGGTAACACGGGAGAGAGGGCTGGGTTACACAGGGGGAGAGGGCAGGGTATCACGGGGAGGGCTGAATAACACGGGGAAAGAGGGCAGGATATCACGGGGAGGGCTGGATAACACGGGGAGAGGGCTGGATAATACGGGGAGGGCTGGGTAACACGGGGAGGGCTGTGTAACACGGGGGAGAGGGCTGGGTAACACGAGGAAGGGCTGTGTAACACGGGAGAGAGGGCTGGGTAACACGGGGAGAGGGCAGGGTATCACGGGGAGGGCTGAATAACACGGAAAAAGAGGGCAGGGTATCACGGGGAGGGCTGAATAACACGGGGAAAGAGGGCAGGGTATCACGGGGAGGGCTGAATAACACGGGGAAAGAGGGCAGGGTATCACGGGGAGGGCTGAATAACACGGGGAAAGAGGGCAGGGTATCACGGGGAGGGCTGAATAACACGGGGAAAGAGGGCAGGGTATCACGGGGAGGGCTGGATAACACGGGGAGAGGGCTGGATAATACGGGGGAGGGCTGGGTAACACGGGGGGGTAGGGCTGGGTAACACGGGGAAGGGCAACTGCTTAACACGGGCTCACTAGCCATTAACCCACAATTTAGAAACAGCTTAAGCGACGTTTCGGTCCCTCCCGGTCCATTACCAAGTCTCAACACTCAGTGGGTCGACATTGGTCCTGGACCGACAGAAACGTCGTCACATAGGCCTTCTAAACAATGTTAGTAAACAAAGAGAATCCATCAACTTTCTTGACGTTTCTCTTGCACACTGAACGAACGAAACAATTAAAAATCCCCTTCGTTAAAAAAAACTAAAAAACAAGAAAAAATCTCAGGAAGAATAAATATTCACCAGACAACTTAAAAAAATATATATATATAAATAAATAAATAAATATAATATATATATATATATATATATATATATATATAATATATATATATATATATATATATATATATATATATATATATATATATATATATATATATATATATATATATATATATATATATATATATATATATATAAATAGATAAATAAATAAATAAATAAATATATATATATATATATATATATATATATATATATATATAATATATATATATAAACACATCTCACTGTATACACACACACACACACACACACAGCGTTAACTTGAATTTCTGTCTTAAGTATTAAAATATCCCCGTGCGGTAGATAGGCTTCAAACCTAATGTAAGATATATACGAAGACAAGGGAAGTAATAGTAACAGAGTAACAGTAGTAGTAACAGTAACAGTGGTAGTAATTGTAAGACAGGAACAGTAGTAGTAATGGTAACAGTAGTAGTGATACTAGTAACAGAGTAGCAATATCTGTCGTAATTGTAGTATTAGTAGTAGAAGTAATCGTAGTAGTAGTAGCAGTAGTAATCGTATGAGCAGTGGCAATAGTCGTAGTAGTAGTCGTCAGAAATAATAGTAATAGTAATTGCAGCAGTTATGGTCGTAAATATAGATAATGATATGTTTGATCCCTAGTGCTACTATCCCTCCTACCCTCCCTCCCTCTCTCACTCCTACTCTCCCTCCCTCTCTCACTCCTACCTCTCTCACTCCTACCCTCCTCCCTCTCACTCCTCCTACCATCCTCCCTCTCTCACTCCTACCCTCCCTCCCTCTCTCACTCCTACCCTCCTCCCTCCTCTCTACTCCTACCCTCCCTCCCTCCCTCACTCCTACCCTCCCTCCTCTCACTCCTACCCTCCCTCCCTCTCTCCTCCTACCCTCCCTCTCTCACTCCTACCCTCCCTCCCTCTCTCACTCCTACCCTCCCTCCCTCTCTCACTCCTACCCTCCCTCCCTCTCTCCTACCCTCCCTCCCTCTCTCTCACTCCTACCCTTCCTCCCTCTCTCACTCCTACCATCCCTCCCTCTCTCACTCCTACCCTCCCTCTCTCCTCCTACCCTCCCTCCCTCTCTCACTCCTACCCTCCATCCCTCTCCCACTCCTACCCTCCCTCCCTCTCTCACTCCTACCCTCTCTCACTCCTACTTCCCTCCCTCTCTCACATCTACCCTCCCTCCCTCTCTCCTCCTCCCTCCCTCCCTCTCTCCTCCTACCCTCTCTCACTCCTACTCTCCCTCCCTCTCTCACTCCTACCCTCTCTCACTTCTACTCTCCCTCCCTCTCTCACTCCTACCCTCCCTCCCTCTCTCACTCCTACCCTCCCTCCTCCTACTCTCCCTCCCTCTCTCACTCCTACCCTCTCTCACTCCTACTCTCCCTCCCTCTCTCACTCCTACCCTCTCTCACTCCTACCCTCTCTCACTTCTACTCTCCCTCCCTCTCTCACTCCTACCCTCTCTCACTCCTACTCTCCCTCCCTCTCTCACTCCTACCTCTCTCACTCCTACTCTCCCTCCCTCTCTCACTCCTACCCTCCCTCCCTCTCTCACTCCTACCCTCCCTCCCTCCTACTCTCCCTCCCTCTCTCACTCCTACCCTCTCTCACTCCTACTCTCCCTCCCTCTCTCACTCCTACCCTCCCTCCCTCCTACTCTCCCTCCCTCTCTCACTCCTACCCTCTCTCATTCCTACTCTCCCTCCCTCTCTCACTCCTTCCCTTCCTCCCTCTCGTGTTGACGCAACTCCTAAATTAGGTGGATTACCTGGCCCAAAGGTGAATAATGGATGGTAGGTAAGGCTTTACCATGGCTAGGGGAGGTGGGAGCTCACCTGTGTGTACTCACCTAATTGTACTCACCTAATTGTGGTTGCAGGGGTCGAGACTCAGCTCCTGGCCCCGCCTCTTCGCTGTCCGCTACTGGGTCTCCGCTCTCCCTGCTCCACGAGCTTTATCATACCTCGTCTTAAAACTATGTATGGTTCCTGCCTCCACTATATCTTTCTCTAGACTATTCCACTTCCTGACTACTCTGTGGCTGAAGAAATGCTTCCTAACATCCCTTTGACTCATCTGAGTCTTCAGCTTCCAGTTGTGTCCCCTTGTTTCTGTGTTCCCTCTCTGGAACATCCTGTCACTGTCTACCTTGTCGATTCCCCGCAGTATTTTGTACGTCGTTATCATGTCTCCTCTGACCCTTCTTTCCTCCAGTGTTGTTAGTCCTATTTCCCTCAATCTTTCTTCATAGGACAGACCCCTGAGTTGTGGAATTAACCTTGTCGCAAACCTTTGCACTTTCTCTAGTTTCTTTACGTGCTTGACCAGGTGTGGGTTCCAGACTGGTGCTGCATATTCTATTATGGGCCTGACGTACACGGTGTACAGTGTCTTGAACGATTCCTTGTTAAGGTAACGGAACGCTAATCTTAGGTTTGCCAGTCTCCCATATGCTGCCCCAGTTATCTGGTTGATGTGTGCCTCCGGAGACGTGTTTGGCGTTATACTCACCCCAAGGTCTTTCTCCTTTGCCGAGGTTTGTGTGTGTGTGTGTGTGTGTGTGTGTGTGTGTGTGTGTGTGTGTGTGTGTGTGTGTGTGTGTGTATGCGTGTGTGTGTGCGTGTGTGCGTGTATGTGTGCGTGTGTGCGTGTGTGTGCGTGTGTTTGCGAGTGTGTGTGTGTGTGTATACTCACCTATTAGTGGTTGCAGTGGTCGAGACTCAGCTCCTGGCTCCGCCTATTCACTGATCGCTACTAGGTCCTCTCTCTCCCTGCTCCATGAGCTTTATCATACCTCGTCTTAAAACTATGTATGGTTCCTGCCTCCACTACATCACTTGCCAGACTATTCCACTGCCTTACAACTCTATGACTGAAGAAATACTTTCTAACATCCCTTTGACTCATCTGAGTCTTCAACTTCCAATTGTGACTCCTTGTTTCTGTGTCCCCTCTCTGGGACATCCCGTCTTTGTCCACCTTATCTATTCCTCGCAGTATTTTGTATGTCGTTATCATGTCTCCCCTAACCCTCCTGTCCTCCAATGTCGTCAGGCCGATTTCCCTTAACCTTTCTTCGTAGGACATTTCCCTTAGCTCTGGAACTAACCTTGTTGCAAACCTTTGCACTATTTCTAATTTCTTGACGTGCTTGACCAGGTGTGGGTTCCAAACTGGTGCTGCATACTCCAGTATGGGCCTGAAGTATACAGTGTACAGTGCCTTGAACGTTTCCTTACTGAGGTATCGGAACACTATTCTCAGGGTTGCCAGGCGCCCATATGCTGCAGCAGTTATCTGGTTGATGTGTGCTTCCGGAGACGTGCTTGGTGTTATACTCACCCCAAGTTCTTTCTCCTTGAGCAAGGTTTGCAGTCTTTGGCCACCTAGCCTATTCTCTGTCAGCGGTCTTCTTTGCCCTTCCCCGATCTTCATGACTTGGCATTTGGAGGGGTTAAATTCGAGGAGCCAGTTGCTAGACCTGTCCAGGTCTCTTTGTAGTCCTGCCTGATCCTCATCTGATTTAATTCTCCTCATTAACTTCACATTATCTGTGATCAGGAACATTTCTGAGTTTGTGTGTGTGTGTGTGTGTGTGTGTGTGTGTGTGTGTGTGTGTGTGTGTGTGTGTGCAGCAGCAGTAGTAAAGGCAACACCGGCAGGTAATTTCATATGAAAGGGAGCAACCCCCCCCACACACACACAGCGAAGACGCAAGCCAGGAGCTGTGAATCGACCCCTGCAACAACAAATAGGTAAGAACACACACACACACACACACACATATACATACATACATACATACATACATACATACACACACACACACACACACACACACACACACACATTGCTTCCTGACAACTTATAGAATTAGTCAGTTTAAAAAAAAATGGCGTTTTTGTCTCTCGTACGATTTGCATTTTGACGAATTAAGCTGGAAATCTGCGGCGGCGGCGGCGGCGGCGGCAGCGGCGCGGCGGCGGCGAGGACACGAGCAACAGCAAAGAATATGATAAAAAATGTTAACTAGATTATTTCTGGGATGCTGATATCAAACACTACACACACACACAAAAAAAAAAAAAAAAAAAAACGATCACTCACGCTCAGGTGAGCGACAGTTTGAGAATTAAACAGCAATAAAAGCTAAAACAGTAGGCAACAACTTGCTAGACAGTCACCTCAAAGAAAAGTTGGAGGAACAAGAGCAGGCAATAAGACTGATGAAGGGAACATAGAGAACTTACGAAGAACAGTAGGAAATTCTGCGAGGAACTGAACAAACAATTTAAATGTTCTCAGAGGAACCCTAAACAACACTAGAAAGTTAAAAAGGAAAGTGTACACCATCAGGTACTGTACAGCGTACACCATACACCCCCCCCCCAAGGGACGAGCTGGAGACATCAAGAGCAATGGAACCTGACGAAGCACCACTATGGATTCCACGAAGAACGCTGAAGTACTCTCTGAACGCTGAAGTACTCTCTGAACGCTGAAGTACTCTCTGAACGCTGAAGTACTCTCTGAACGCTGAAGTACTCTCTGAACGCTGAAGTACTCTCTGAACGCTGAAGTACTCTCAGAACGCTGAAGTACTCACTGAACGCTGAAGTACTCTCTGAACGCTGAAGTACTCTCTGAACCACTACCTAAAAGCTGCAAAATGTCAGTAGATGCTGGATAACTGGCAGACATCTGGGAGACAGCGAATTTAATCTCAGTTTTTAAGAAACAAGACATACAGGAAGTATTTTAGCGGTGGTCAGTAATACTGACATGTACACTATGTAAGGTAACGGAGAAGATAATGAGGAGGAAGGTAGTGGATCGCTTGGGGATCAGTGATTTCATAAAGACGGATCAGCACGGGCTTAGAGAGGGTTAAATCCTACTTGACAACCCTGCTCAAGTTTTGTGACAAAGTAGAAGTGAGACGAGAGAGGGATGGGTGGACCACAAGGCTGAGTACTGGGACCCACACTGTTTGTACTGTGATAAATACTCAGTAAATCGACAAGTTAAAGAATGGGACACTTGTGTAACACTTGGGAATCTTTACTGGGGAAACGTTTCGCCACACAGTGGCTTCATCAGTCCAATACAAAGGACTGTGGAAAAAGAGGAGTTCGAGGTAATCAGTCTCTCAGCCTGGAATCAGTGTTCCGTCCATCAAGACTGATGTACCGAACATACTGATTCCAGGCTGAGAGACTGATTACCTCACTACTCCTCTTTTTCCACCGTTCTTCTTTGTATTGAACTGATGAAGCCACTGTGTGGCGAAACGTTTCCTCAGTCAAGATTCCCAAGTGTTACTCAAGTGTCGTTTTTTCCAAACCAATTATACCCACACCTTCCTCAGTCCGACGTACCCACACCTTCCTCAGTCCGACGTACCCAAACTAGTGATGTATCGGATATTTACATCCGCATCCGCATCTGCGGAACATCCGCACAATTTCTTACATCCGTATCCGCATCCGTATTTCACAGCAAACAGATATCCGTATATACATCCGCATCCGAAATCCCCGGAACATCCGCACAATTTCTTACATCCGCATTCGCATCCGTAAAATGAGTAAGTAAGACATCCGTATACACATCCGCATACCGGATATCTAAATTTTTCACATCCGATACATCCATAACCCACACCTTCCTCAGTTCGACGTACCCACACCTTCCTCAGTTCGACGTACCCACACCTTCCTCAGTTCGACGTACCCACACCTTCCTCAGTTCGACGTACCCACACCTTCCTCAGTTCGACGTACCCACACCTTCCTCAGTTCGACGTACCCACACCTTCCTCAGTTCGACGTACCCACACCTTCCTCAGTTCGACGTACCCACACCTTCCTCAGTTCGACGTACCCACACCTTCCTCAGTCCGACGACGTACCCACACTTTCCTCAGTTCGACGTACCCACACCTTCCTCAGTCCGACGTACCCACACCTTCCTCAGTTCGATGTACCACACACCCTCATCCCTATCCCCCCCCCCCGCCATCATCCCTACTCCCAAGGAAGACCCCCTCCCCTCCCCCTACCACCAATTGCCTAAATATTTCTCAACTCAACCCCTTCATGGCCCTGAGATTTGTTGAGAGATAGAGTAATGGTAAAATGGGGGGGGGGAGAGAGAGAGAGAGAGAGAGAGAGAGAGAGAGAGAGAGAGAGAGAGAGAGAGAGAGATGCCAAAAAACGCCCGAATTCTTGAATATCGATACACCAAAAATTCGGGTCACTCGACCCGACTCAAAACCCGACGTAGTAGATCAAGGCAGCACAGACAACATGGCAGACCAAGGCAGCAGAGACATGGTAGACCAAGGCAGCACAGACAACATGGCAGACCAAGGCAGCACAGACAACATGGCAGACCAAGGCAGCACAGACAACATGGCAGACCAAGGCAGCACAGACAACATGGCAGACCAAGGCAGCACAGACATGGCAGACCAAGGCAGCACAGACAACATGGTAGACCAAGGCAGCACAGACAACATGGCAGACCAAGGCAGCACAGACAACATGGCAGACCAAGGCAGAACAGACATGGTAGACCAAGGCAGCACAGACAACATGGCAGACCAAGGCAGCACAGACAACATGGCAGACCAAGGCAGCACAGACAACATGGTAGACCAAGGCAGCACAGACAACATGGTAGACCAAGGCAGCACAGACAACATGGCAGACCAAGGCAGCACAGACAACATGGTAGACCAAGGCAGCACAGACAACATGGTAGACTAAGGCAGCACAGACAACATGGTAGACCAAAGCAGCACAGACAACATGGTAGACCAACGCAGCACAGACAACATGGTAGACCAACGCAGCACAGACAACATGGTAGACCAAAGCAGCACAGACAACATGGTAGACCAAGGCAGCACAGACAACATGGTAGACTAAGGCAGCACAGACAACATGGTAGACCAAGGCAACACAGTGTGGACACTGGGGGAAGGCGTTCACTCAACGCTAAAACTCCTCAGCCGTAAAAGGGATGCCTTCTGTGTTTAATTTGTTGTTGGGCTGTGTGTGTGTGTGTGTGTGTGTGTGTGTGTGTGTGTGTGTGTGTGTGTGTGTGATTTCTTGTCACTTGGGCTTTATCGTATACACTCTTGAAGCTGTGTATTGAGTTTGCCTCCACCACAGCCTCATCCCAGTCATTCCACTCTTCAACCATCCTGAGCTTATAGAAATACTTTCTTAATTCTCTATGGCTCATCTTTGTCTTCAGCTTCCACCTGTGTTCCTTTGATTCCGGTCTTCTTTAATCAAACAATCTCTTCCCATGTGCTCTGTCAATTCTTCTGGAGATTTTGTATGTCGTAATCATGTTTTCCCTTGTCTTTTGGAGTCCTCCCCTCGTGGTGCATTCCTCTCTGTTCTGGTACTAGTTGGGTTGCAAACCTTTGGATCTTTACGAGCTGTTTCACATGTTTGACCAGGTGTGGACTCCATGGTGGTGCCACCTACTCTATGACTAGCCTCACACAGGTCGTGTATGAAGCTGTGGGATATTCTTTTTTCCAAGATCTTAAATACAATCCTGAGTTTTGCTAATCCTATCGTTACACAGTTTGTGTGTATTTCCAGCGATGGTTACAGTTTCTTTCCGTCTGGTGAACGAGATGCTAAAAGTATAACAAGCGGGCCCCCTTGTTATGCTAGCTCCTTGCTTCAACCCAGCCAGCCACAAGGAAGCCAGTCACAGTTGTGAAGCTGTGTTGGACATTCGTGGAGCAACATTGGAAAACTTACCTCAAGTCTGGCCACCCACAGTTCTCCTCTATCTCTTGATTGTAAAACTTGCTTTGTACGAATTGTATACACATACATACTCTTGCATGCTGTTTGTTGAATGAAATTTATGTAAGTATTTACTCATGTCTGACTTTTGCTCGTTCCTCATTTCCACCATGGCTTTCGTGCTACCGCCAGGTGTGCAGGCCACAAGACTACACCTGTGTTGGTAATACTCTGTTTTGGATTTGTGTTCAGCTGCATTTGTTTGGATTAAACTCAAGCAGCCACTTGTTGGGTCACATCTGCAGCCTGTTTTTATTTTTTCACATTAGTTTTGCATTATCAGCGACACTTAAAACTCGATCAGTTCTGGTAGGTCCTAACACAAGTTGCTGCAGAACCCCACTCATCACTCTCCCACCCTGTCTCTGCTGTCAGTCTCTGAAGTGCTTTCTGGAGCACAGTCTTTTTGCCTTGCCTAGTCTCTTAATTCCTGGACTAATCTTTGGCATAGTCCTGTATCACATGCTTTCTTTCAGTTCAGAAAGATGCAATCCACCTTCAGTCTTGTTTTATCTGTGACTCTCATGGAAATCCAGCAAGTTCGCAAGACAACATCTTTCATCCCTAAATCTGTGTTGATTTGTTCTAAGGAAGCTTCCTTGAAATGCTCCACTAACGTTTCCTTACGACCGATTTCAGAATCTTCGATAAAATACAAATTAGCGAAACTGGACTGAAATATATATATATATATATATATATATATATATATATATATATATATATATATATATATATATATATATATATATATATATATATATATATTTGTGCTGAGAGTTTTGTCTGTGTAATAGCTGTTGTTAACAGGGTTTCCCACACTAACTTTCGTTGTGACTCTCCATACAGGACTCACTACCATGACAATGTACACAGTCACTACCATGACAATGTACACAGTCACTACCATGACAATATACACAGTCACTACCATGACAATGTACACAGTCACTACCATGACAATGTACACAGTCACTACCATGACAATGTACACAGTCACTACCATGACAATATACACAGTCACTACCATGACAATGTACACAGTCACTACCATGACAATGTACACAGTCACTACCATGACACTGTACACAGTCACTACCATGACAATGTACACAGTCACTACCATGACAATGTACACAGTCACTACCATGACAATGTAAACAGTCACTACCATGACAATGTACACAGTCACTACCATGACAATGTACACAGTCACTACCATGACAATGTACACAGTCACTACCATGACAATGTACACAGTCACTACCATGACAATGTACACAGTCACTACCATGACAATTACACAGTCACTACCATGACAATGTACACAGTCACTACCATGACAATGTACACAGTCACTACCATGACAATGTACACAGTCACTACCATGACAATGTACACAGTCACTACCATGACAATGTACACAGTCACTACCATGACAATGTACACAGTCACTACCATGACAATGTACACAGTCACTACCATGACAATGTCAACAGTCACTACCATGACAATGTACACAGTCACTACCATGACAATGTACACAGTCACTACCATGACAATGTACACAGTCACTACCATGACAATGTACACAGTCACTACCATGACAATGTACACAGTCACTACCATGACAATGTACACAGTCACTACCATGACAATGTAACACAGTCACTACCATGACAATGTACACAGTCACTACCATGACAATGTACACAGTCACTACCATGACAATGTACACAGTCACTACCATGACAATGTACACAGTCACTACCATGACAATGTACACAGTCACTACCATGACAATGTACACAGTCACTACCATGACAATGTACACAGTCACTACCATGACAATGTACACAGTCACTACCATGACAATGTCACACACACAGAAATACCATCATACCATGACAATGTACACAGTCACTACCATGATAATGTACACAGCCACTACCTACTGGTATCTCCATCAAATTTTGAATATTTGCATAAAATGCTGATAACCATAGTTACGGTGTACTGACAGTGATCATACATGTCTCCTGTATTAATGTTGCACTATAGTAATCTATTGTACTGTATGATACAGTGCCGGAGTGTTATTCCTCCTCTGCACACACCTGAACATAGTGTTGGGTTGTATGTTACTCCCACACTCTTCCTCACTGACGGTTGTGACGTCATCCATCAACATATTGCAGCAGCTTGATCGCTAGGGCACTCAGCTCACACACTGAAGTCCAGGGGTCGATCCCAGGTATGTCTGGAAAACATTAAGACGTGTTTCCGTAAGACACCTACTGTCCACGTTCACCCATCAGGAAAATGGGCACCTTTGTGTTAGTCGACTGGTGTGGGTCGCATCCTGGGACAAAATTGACCTAATTTGCCCGAAATGCTCTGTATAATAAGGGGCTTTCTATACAGTAGTAGGCCTGTATACCTTGTACATGTACTTGTAGAAATAAAGATTATTATTATTATTATTAACTGATCCTGGCCACTACCATCACCTCCTCCAATCTTTCATTTCCACCTATAGAAACGCTGTATAAATTCATTATTCACCGAGGAAGCGCCTCTCACACTGAACTCGTTCCCTGCATTTGTCATAGATATTTTCTTCGTAATTTGCCGTAATATTCCACCAAACCTAAAGTTGATCGACTACGTCATAGCCAACGTTGTCACTATGATGTCTTCTCAACAAGACTGTGTCAGGACGAATAATATTGGCCCTGAGTAGAGAGCAGTGCCAGAGAGAAGACAGAGTACACACAACTGCTGAACACCTAAATAACTGCGGATTAAGCAAGTTACGTGGTCAAGAAATAACAGAAATGGATTTACTTACCGCTTTTTTGACGAAGGAGACGAAGCCGTAACCCTTGGACTTGAGTGTGTGGGGATCCCTCACCACACGGCAGTCTCTGAGGGATACCACAACCAGGGTTAGTCACTTGTATACATTCATATTATATATAAATTATTTATATATATATATATATATATATATATATATATATATATATATATATATATATATATATATATATGTCGTGCCGAATAGGTAAAACTGGTCAATTAGCAAGAACTCATTTAAAATTAATTCCTTTCTAAAATTTTCTCTTATACGTTTAAAGATATATTTTTTTCATTTAAGATAATGTAAAAATTAATAATTTTGTACCAAAAGAACCTTAGAAAACTTAGCTAACCTTATTATAACAAGCGCAATTTAATTTAGCCTAATCCAACTAAATATATTTTAGATAAGTTTACAATAATTTATAATAAACAAACACAATGAAATATATATTTTTTTGTTAGGTTCAGAATGGTTTTTGCGAAATTATTGCATACACAAATTTTCGCTTGCCTTATTCGGCGAGAAGAGTGTTGCTATTTAAGCCAAAATAGCAAATTTTACCTATTCGGCACGACATTATATATATATATATATATATATATATATATATATATATATATATATATATATATATATATATATATATATATATATATAAAACACATTTTTATAGATACATATATTTAAATGAGATTATATGAAGACACCACATACCCTCGAGACGTAAGCTATATAACGCAAGACTCGCGTATAAGTATATACAAAAATAATATCCAAATGCTCTCCTAAATTCTGTCAGTATTTCTACGGGGAAATTAATAAGCCAACTTGATTAAATTTCGCGGAGCGCAAAAAGAGAACTTTCAGATTTAATATGGACGCGAAAATTCCTATGCATTTCTGGGCAGCTATATAATGGAGTGAGGGGAAGCATTAAGTGCCTAGCCACTCTGCTGGATAGTCAAGCTGTTGCACACAGCTGGATAGAGGGAAAGTTTAATCAGTAATACGAAGATAGATCAAGGAATGTAAATTCCTGGGCAGGGAGAGTGATGGACCCAGGAAGTTAAGCATTTATACTATAATATATAATATATATATATATATATATATATATATATATATATATATATATATATATATATATATATATATCTGTCAACTACAACCACAAATTGTAATTGCCAACCAAAATTACAATTACAGTTGCCAACCACAACAATCCTAACTACAATCACGGGAACCATTTCCAACCACAATAACAACCACAATAGCAACCACAATAGCAACCACAATAGCAACCACAATAGCAACCACAATAGCAACCACAACTACCAAGACGAAGATACTTAGCAGACAACACTGCAAGACCAGACACACTAAAACAAAGACATTTACAAGGACAACAACAGCAACATAGACGGTCACGAGAGCAGACATTTACAAAGGACAAACACAGGAACTCAGACATATTCAAGGACAAGAACGTAAAAAAAAATTACAAGGATGAATATTCAAAAACATTTACAAGCACACTCAAAGTTATTTACAAGCACACTCAAAGTCATTTACAAGCACACTCAAAGTTATTTACAAGCACACTCAAAGTCATTTACAAGCACACTCAAAGGAAGGCATTGACAAACACAATCAAAGACTCCACAAATATAAACACTCAAAGACATTCACAAGGGCAAACAGAGAGAGAGAGAGAGAGAGAGAGAGAGAGAGGAGGTGCCACCAGCGAGGCACAGGCTGCCACAAACACACTCTGGACGAACAAGCAAACTTCACTTGTCATCACAAGGGATGGAGACAAAAAAAAGTACTTGGTATTTGGTATTATAATCTTGTATCAATATTCTCTTTCCTCTGTGAGACTTGGCATTGCATCGGCAATGAGAGCGCGCGCGTGCGTGCGTGCGTGCGTGTGTGTGTATGTGTGCGCGTGCGCGAGCGTATGTGTGTGCGCGTGTGTGTGCGTGTGTGTATGAATGTGTGTGTGTGTGTGTATGTGTGTGTGTACTCACCTAGTTGTGGTTGCAGGGGTCGAATCATAGCTCCTGGCCCCGCCTCTTCACTGGCCGCTACTGGGTCACGCCCCCTGCTCCATGAGCTTTATCATACCTCTCCTTAAAGCTATGTATGGAACCTGCCTCTATTACATCGCTTCCCAAGCTATTCCACTTCCCGACCTCTCTATGACTGAAGAAATACTTCCTAACATCCCTGTGATTCATTTGAGTCTTCAACTTCCAACTGTGTCCCCTTGTTGCTGTGTCCCATCTCTGGAACATTCTGTCTCTGTCAACCTTGTCAATTCCTCTCAGTATTTTATATATCGTTATCATGTCCCCTCTATCTCTCCTGTCCTCCAGTGTCGTCAGGTCGATTTCCATTAACCTCTCCTCGTAGGACATACCCCTTAGCTCCGGGACTAGTCTTGTTGCAAACCTTTGCACTTTCTCTAGCTTCTTTACGTGCTTGGCTAGGTGAGGGTTCCAAACTGGCGCTGCATACTCCAGTATGGGCCTAACGTACACAGTGTACAGGGTCCTGAACAATTATTTATTAAGATGTCGAGATGCTGTTCTTAGGTGTGTGTATGTGTATGTGTGTGTGTGTGTGTGTGTGTGTGTGTGTGTGTGTGTGTGTGTGTGTGTGTGTGTGGGGAGGCAGCCAAGGGAAAAACTATGTGAGACGCGCCGGTGTTTTCCCTGTAATTCCATTTGTTGGTGACATAGCGAGGTTTATGCACCACCAGATATTTCATCAATTCCTTGCCAAGGGGATGTAGGGAAGAGAGAGAGAAAGAGAGAGAGAGAGAGAGAGAGAGAGAGAGAGAGAGAGAGAGAGAGAGAGAGAGAGAGAGAGAGAGAGAGAGAGAGAGAGAGAGAGAGAAAGAGAGAGAGGATAGTAGCAAGATATGAGCACAAACATACACGTACATACATACATACACACACGTATATACACTCACACGTACATACACACACACACACACGCTTACACACTCCCTTCACTCCATTTATTCCTATTGACTAAAATTTCATTATAATCCTCAACTTATTGTCCAAATGCCCTCGAATGCACGTGCGTGCATGTGCGTGCATGAGCGTGCAACAGTACCTATGTACCAGCTGATGTTACGACGTGTCGTACACACAGCGACGACACACAGGGGTCGTACACACAGGGGTCGTGCACACAGCGACGACACACAGGGGTCGTGCACACAGTGACGACACACAGGGGTCGTGCACACAGCAACGACACACAGGGGTCGTACACACAGCGACGACACACAGGGGTCGTACACACAGCGACGACACACAGGGGTCGTGCACACAGCGACGACACACAGGGGTCGTGCACACAGTGACGACACACAGGGGTCGTGCACACAGCAACGACACACAGGGGTCGTACACACAGCGACGACACACAGGGGTCGTGCACACAGCGACGACACACAGGGGTCGTACACACAGGGGTCGTACACACAGCGACGACACACAGGGGTCGTACACACAGCGACGACACACAGGGGTCGTGCACACAGCGATGACACACAGGGGTCGTGCACACAGCTGGCCACACACAGGGGTCGTACACACAGCTGGCCACACACAGGGGTCGTGCACACAGCGACGACACACAGGGGTCGTGCACACAGCTGGCCACACACAGGGGTCGTGCACACAGCTGGCCACACACAGGGGTCGTGCACACAGCTGGCCACACACAGGGGTCGTGCACACAGCTGGCCACACACAGGGGTCGTGCACACAGCTGGCCACACACAGGGGTCGTGCACACAGCGACGACACACACAGGGGTCGTGCACACAGCGACGACACACACAGGGGTCGTGCACACAGCTGGCCACACAGACATAAACAAAGACAATACTGCTCGTGGAATCGAGTTGCGAAGAATCAACGACTCGAAGCATCGAATCCCATTTCAGGAGAGAGTTAAGAGTTGCATTTGAATCCACCACCGACTGAGATATTTATACACATTGTCTCTTCCTTTATACACTCTCCCACTCTCCTCTCCAACTCTTTTAAAATTAAATCCTTTCTAAAATTTTCTCTTATACGTTTAAAGATATATTTTTTTTCATTTATGTTAATGTGAAAATTAATAATTTTGTACAAAAAGAATCTTAGAAAACTTACCTAACCTTATTATAACAAGCGCAATTTAATTTAGCCTAATCCAACTAAATACATTGTAGATAAGTTTACAATAACTTAATAATAAACAGACAAAATGAAATATACTTTTTTTGTTACGTTCAGAATGATCTTTGCGAAATTATTGCATACACAAATTTTCACTTGCCTTATTCAGTAAAAAGAGCATTGATGTTTAAGCCAAAATAGCAAGTTTTACGTATTCAGCACGACACACACACACACACACACACACACACACTTATATATATATATATATATATATATATATATATATATATATATATATATATATATATATATATATATATATATATTACATTTTTATGAAAAAAATCGAGTCAAATTTCGATATTTAATGTGGGTATGGGCGAGCTTTATTTTCCATACAGTATATGTTCACTGAGAGGTATATGTCTTGCAGTATACCTTATTCTTGCAGTATATGTTCACTGAGAGGTATATGTCTTGCAGTATACCTTATTCTTGCAGTATATGTTCACTGAGAGGTATATGTCTTGCAGTATACCTTATTCTTGCAGTATATGTTCACTGAGAGGTATATGTCTTGCAGTATACCTTATTCTTGCAGTATATGTTCACTGAGAGATTTAAGCAGGTATATGTGGTGGAAATACTGAAGAAATGAGAGAATTCCTGAATGCATTGAAACGGGCAAGAGAAGTGGAAGGGCAGCCACTGGATGAGATGGAGTATTGAGGTGGATGATGCTGTCAGCTGGAGGAGAACTTCAAGCCAAGAGGAAGAGGAGGAAGTGGTGAAGAGAAAGAGGCGGTGATGCAGTCGAAGATGCAGAGGGGGGGGGAAACAAAATTGCAAGAGGATGGAATAAAACTATAGAAAACAACAGACAGAAAAGAAAAGAGAGAAGCGAGCAGAAGAGACAGACAGCAATATGCAAGAGTGAGGAGAGAAACTGAATGATAATTTGAGAATAACGTAGCAACAAAAGCCAAGTGTAAACCCAAGCTGCCTCACAGCCACTCCTGATGATAGACGACAGTTAAAGACCAGGAAAGGAAGGAGAGTTCGCGAGAATCAAGAAAATCTGCGAGGTGTTTAACAAACGATTTCAAGAGTTGTTCCCAGTGGGGCAACACCAGAGAGTCAAAGAAAAAGTGCACCAGCGGGTGATGGACATCATGCATATAACAGAAGAGGTGATTCTTCTGAGCGAACTGATTACATCAAAGGCAATGGGAGCTGACAAGGTGTCATTATGGATTCTACGAGGAGGAGGAGATACACTGTCTGGCCCATGAGTCAGTGTACACGGGACAATTGCCAGAGAGCTGGAAGACAGCGAAAGTAGTCCTAAAATTTAGGGAGACAGACAGGAAGTATTAAACTATAGACTATATAAGGTGATGGAGAAGATAATCAAGGAGAGAGTGGTAGAGATCTTTGAGTCAAGTGATTTCCTAAATAATAATCATTTCAGGTTAGAAATAGTAAATCTTGCCTTACAAACCTACCGGAGATCCATCTAACTTGACTTGTGATGTAGGAAAGTGAAGGATGGGTGGGCAGCACAGTCTTGGACTGCAGAAAAGCATTTGATACTGTTCCTCGCCAGAGACTGTTCAGGAGCAGGCTGGAGTATCAAGACACATGCTCCAGTGGATCAAAAAGTAACTCATAGAAAGGGGACAAAGATTGTCCTGGAAAAGATGTCAGAATGGGAAAGGGTTTCCCATTCTGGCCCTTGCGGGTTTCCTCAAGGGTCAGTATTATGACCAGTACTGTTTCTGGTATATGTGAATAACATACTAGAAGAGTTACGTGTATCTATCGTTGCTCAATGATGCAAAATTAATAAGAAGAATGGCTACCAATGAATCTGCACCAACTGCTTGACTGTTTAGACGAGTGAGTCCTTGAATTCAACCCCAACAAAGGCAGGGTTATCAAGTTAGAAGCAAAAGCAAGAAGATCGGAACCTGAGTATTGACGCCGTGGGACAGAGGCGTCACACGGCGTCACACGTCACACGGCGTCACAAGTCACCTTGCTCGAGGAGGACCTGAAAGTGACGTGTCAAGCACATGTAGAGACACATGTATACAACATATGTCGTATCTACCTTGGAGTATACAGCACTAGCATGCAACCCATATCTGAAAAAGTATATTAAAAAAACTGGAAAACACAGAGGTATGCAACGATGCTTGTTGCAAAGTTAAGGGGAATGAGCTACAAGGAGAGGCTCAGTGAAGTGAACATGACATAAGACACAGGAACCAGGGAAGACATGATAGTGACAAACTACTTGACAGGGTGGCCAGGGGTAGATTGTTGGAGAAGAGGGAAGCAGGTACAAAAGGGCACAGGTAGAAATTAAATGCACAGATAAGTCACAGGGATGTCAGGAAATATTTCTTCTGCCTGAGGGTGGCCAGGAATTGGAATGACTTGATTTAAAAAAAAAGTGAAGGCAGTCTTCATACACAGTTTTAAAAGAAGGTATGACAGAGTTCACCATGTTGAGAAGTAAACCCAGCAAGTGGCAAGTTAGGAGGTAGGACCAGGAGCTGAGCATCACACACACACACACACAATATTATTGGAGTAGTAATGTTGAGTGTTGATGTTGTTGTTGCTAAAATAAAAATGATGAAGGAAACTCTACAACAGTAACAGCAACAGCGCTAGAAAGACTACCACCACCACCACCACACCACCACCACCACCACCACCACCACCACCACCACCACCACCACAACAACAAGAAAATAATATCGTCAACAGTGACATCTTCACTTCATGTTAATCTGATCCCACCTGTTGACACTCAGGTGCCTGTTATTATTATTATTATTATTATTATTATTATGATTATGATTATTATTATTATGATTATATGATTATTATGATTATGAATATGATTATGAATATGATTATTATGATTGTGATTATTATTATGATTATGATTATTATTATGATTATGATGATGATTATTATTATTATTATTATTATTATTATTATTATTATTATTATGTAGTTTTTGTTTTTAATTAATAAGAAAGTATTAGAATATAACTATGTAGTTTGTAAGTGATGTTGCTATGGTAACCAAGGCCTTGTATTCACAGGTGTGTACAAGCGTGTATACACCTGTGTGTACACATGTATACACATTTGTGTACACACTTGTGTCTCTCCACTACTTCCTCATCTAACAAGAAATCTCAACCCTCACTGTTTTTTCTGAGTATCTCTCACGTCGTTGTCATGTCTCCCACAGATCCTCTCGCGTCTTCCAATCTCTTCTCATAGATCCGTACTTTCCCCTGGCGGTCCAGGAGCCGTACCCTGTGAACGGATCTTGATGGAAGGTGCTAGAACAGAGCCATTCTTCCCCACCAGGAGTGAGATCTGACTGCCTCCCACTGACATGGACTCGTCAGGTTGCAAATCCTTTGTTTACTCTGAGCTGCGATAGTGAGCGAGGTGCTGCATGGTGTTGTCTTACCTTCCCTTCGCTTCTTATTCTGCCTCTGCCCATTCCTCCTTTCTATCTTGCTTCATCCTTTCCATATCTCTGCCATCCCCCCTCCCCTCGCACACGCACAAGCCTCTACCCATTACCCTCGACCCCTCACCCATACCTTTCCCCACCACGCTTACCCATTCCCACCCACACACCCACACGCCCACACACCCACCTACACTTCCTTCTTTCCCGATTTTCACACCTTAGCCCCCTTCTATACTACTCTCCTCAACCCCTACCCCACTCCCCCTCCTCCGCCCCTCCCCTTCCCCACGCTCCCTCCCACCTTCTCAGCCACTTCACCCACACCTCAAAATCGAGTGTGCATAATAAATATTGACATTTTCATTTTACGAGGCAACACGTATTATATGTTGTGGGGGGGGAGGAGGGAAGAGGAGGGAAGAGGAGGGAAGATGAGGGGAGGAGGGAAGAGGAAGAGAGGAGGGAAGAGGGAGGAGGGAAGAGGAGGTGCTTATGGGAGGAGAAGATGAGGGAAGAGGAGAAGAGGAAGGAAGAGGAGGGGAGGAGGGAAGAGGAAGGGAGGAGGGAAGAGGAGGGTAGGAGGGAAGAGGAAGGGAGGAGAGAAGAGGAGGGGAGGAGGGAAGAGGAAGGAAGAGTAAGAGAGGAGGGAAGAGGAAGGGAGGAGGGAAGAGGAGGGTAGGAGGGAAGAGGAAGAGAGGAGAGAAGAGGAGGGAGGAGGGAAGAGGAAGGAAGAGTAAGAGAGGAGGGAAGAGGAGGGAAGAAGAGGGAAGAGGAGGGGAGGAGGGAAGAAGAGGGAAGAGGAGGGAAGAAGAGGGAAGAGGAGGGGAGGAAGGAAGAGGAGGAAGGAAGAGAAGGGGGGAAGAGAAGGGAGGAGATGATGAGAGGAGAGGAAAGAAAAGAAAAAGAAGAAATGTAGAAGAAAAGAAGAAGAACAACAACAATAACAGGAGAGAGAGGGAGGGAGAGAGGGGAGAGGGTAGGGAGGGGAGAGAGGGGTGAGGGTAGGGAGGGAGAGAGGGGAGAGGGTAGGGAGGGGAGAGAGGGGAGAGGGTAGGGAGGGGAGAGAGGGGTGAGGGTAGGGAGGGGGAGTGTTGACACCCTGGCCTGGAAGATGAGCTTCAGTAATAACTCAAGTGGTGGTCCCACAACACTGAAGTGACGGTAGTGGTGGTGGTGGTGGTGACGGTAGTAGTGGTGGTGGTGGTGGTGACGGTAGTAGTGGTGGTGGTAGTGGTGGTGGTGACGGTAGTAGTGGTGGTGGTGGTGGTGACGGTAGTAGTGGTGGTGGTGGTGGTGGACGGTAGTAGTGGTGGTGGTGTGGTGGTTTGACGGTAGTAGTGGTGGTGGTGGTGGTGGTGACGGTAGTAGTAGTGGTGGTGGTGGTGGTGACGGTAGTAGTGGTGGTGGTGGTGGTGGTGGTGACGGTAGTAGTGGTGGTGGTAGTGGTGGTGGTGGTGACGGTAGTAGTGGTGGTGGTGGTGGTGGTGACGGTAGTAGTAGTGGTGGTGGTGGTGGTGACGGTAGTAGTGGTGGTGGTGGTGGTGGTGGTGGTGGTGACGGTGACGGTGGTGATGGTAGTGAGGGTGGTGGTGGTGGTAGTGACGGTGGTGGTGGTGGTGGTGATAGTGACAGTGGTGGTGGTGACAGTGGTGGTGGTGGTGGCAGTGTCTGTGGTGGTGGCAGTGTCGGTGGTGGTGGCAGTGACGGTGGTAATGGTGGTGGTGGCAATGGTGGTGGTGGCAGTGACGGTGGTGGTGGCAATGACGGTGGTGGTGGCAGTGACGGTGGTAATGGTGGTGGTGGCAGTGACGGTGGTGGTGGCAGCCTGCAGAAAGTACCAAGACTGGTTCCAGAACTGAGAGTGACTCAGGAATTGCACTTTATAACCTTGAAATAGATAAAAGAAAAATCCCAGATGAGACATGGTAACAACGTAGAAAATACTTGGAGATTCGACACAACAGACGAAGGCAGACGGAAGCGCGAGGCTCATAGCTCAGGTGACAGGTTATTAAAAACGCAGACGTGTCGTAGAGAAGTTAGGAAATACATTTTCAGCCTCAAGGCTGTGAAAGATGTGGAACAAAATGACTGAATAAGTGAAGACAAATTCTATACACAGTTTTAAGAATAGGTATGATGCGACAAATAGACCAGAAACTAGTAAATGTCGGTTTGTTTTGAAGATGAGAATTTAGAATAGTGGTGGAGACTCGAACCCCTCATTCACAGCACGGTGAGTAAAACTGAGTGTGTACGAGTACACACGCCCACGCGCACACACACATGGGGCCAGGAGCTGTGAATCGACCCCTTCAACCAGAAATAGGTGAGCACACACACACACATGGGGCTAGGAGCTGTGAATCGACCCCTGCAACCAAAAATAGGTGAGCACACACACCACATTGAGATTAAGATAAGATTTGTTAGGATTTTTAATCCTGAGGTTAGCCACCTAGGATTGAACACCCAAAAATGCGTCATTGAGGACTGTCTTATTTCCTTTGGGTCTTTCAATCTTGTCCCGCGGGATGCGACCCACACGAGTCGGCTAACACCCAGGTACCTGCCTACTTGCTAAGTGAACAGGGACAACAGGTGTAAGGAAACGCGCCCAATGTTTCAACCCATGCCGGGGATCGAACCACGGACACTCAGTGTGTGAGGGGGAGCATTGCCTACCAGGCCACGGGACAGCAAGAAAACACTTAGAACACTTCTACAGTCATATATTTGTGTTTTATGTTTGAAAGAACACCTTAAACTAGCATCAGAGAAAGGCAGAGTATTATATGAAAGAAACAAGCACGCTAAACCCGGCTACAACAAACGAGTCTTTCAAACTTCTCAGTTTCTTACAGATCAAGACAACAGAAAGAGAAGACATAAATCTTCCTTTGTAAACGTCACGACGCATCATATTGAATACCGTAACCAGCAGCAACTACGCAGCTTAACAGGCACCTGTTTTGACACTGGTAGCCATGACATGCAAACTGTCGACACCTGGGTTACTCCCCTGGAGTCATTCCTGTTGTCTGCTACTGTTTGCTGACCTATACCAGACTGATCTTGGTCTTTGCGCCAGATTTTTAGAAAGTCATGTAAACCAGACATGAATGACTCGTTACTTGATGTAGGGATGTTGGTCAGGGCCTCTGTAATCTTTATTAGTAAGCCTCCGTCTTTCTCACAGGTCAAGGGACTTCACACGTTCCCAGTAATTAAGGTGCTTGACTGAACGTATACGTGCAGTGAAGGTTCTCTGTACATTCTCTAGATCTGCGATTTCACCTGCCTTGAATGAGGTTATTAGTGTACAGCAGTATTCCAGCCTAGAGAGAACTTAAAAAGAATAATTCATGGCATAGCATCACTAGTTTTGAAAGCTCTCATTATCTATCCTATCATTTTTCCTTCAATAAATCCACATTACAACAACTAAATAAGAAAGAAATGCAAAGATAAGCTAAATGCTCACAGAGCTGTTGCTGTTAGTTAGTTAGTTCAGACTCTCAGGTAAGGACCCACTAGGGGCGAGGGGGAAGTGGGGACAGAAGAAGAATAGCCGGTGAGAGGAAGAGCTGAAGTAGAAGAGAAAGAGTCAGGACTAAACCCAACAGTCTAACTACTAGTGTACATTGCTGCTGTCTACAACCCCATCTATGGTGCTAATGCGAGACTAGTGAGAATGATGTGCATAGCTTATATCAGATCCTACCTTAATGTTAGTTAAAGAAATTTTTCTTTGGTCCTTAGAGCTAATGCAAAATGAAGCTTTGAGAATTATTCTTGGCTGTCCTAAAACTACCAAGGTTCTTAATATGAGGAAGGAGCTTAGTATTCTTAGTATAAATAATAGGATTATTGATATTAATACTGTACTTGGTATTAAAATGTCAAGAAATGAACCAGATCAAAATAGGTTGTGAAAACCTGCAGTTATATTAAGTTGTATAACCTGCAAGAACTGTCACTGTAGACAAGAGCATTTCACCCCTCCATGGAAATTGTGGTCATTGAATATCACATACTTGCAAGACTCTCCCAAGACGTTCATCACTGATAATCCCTTCCTTAAGTCACTTGCAATAGCAATGCTCAAGATAAAATCCTCTTTATTGAAAATCATTGAAATTTCGAGTTTACTTGTCACTAAAGCACCTTGAATGACCCTTCCTTGTGTTGTGATGGCCTGACTGACAAGTGATGTTTTCTTAGTCAGGAAATACAGCAAGTGACTCCTGACGCGGCTCTTCGTAGGCTGATGACCCGTTCAAGTGGTCCAGCAGTCCTCCCTCCATTCCTCTTTCTCCTCTAACTCATTTTTTCCTTCCCTCCCTCACCCTTACGCCCTTCCTCTCACACCCTTCTTCCTTCTCTTTCAGGTACTCCCTTCGCTTCCCTTCCTTCCACCCCACCACACCACACACCAACTCTCCACATATTGAGTCATATCTCCCAAAACTGCTCAATTCTAGGGGGAATAGCCTTTCCTCCCCTCCCCGACTCCCCTCTCCCCAACTGACCAAGGGGACCCATCTTCATTAAGAAAGGAGAGTCTGTCATAACAATAATAGCTTGAGGGGAACTCCCACATCTCCTATCCTGCCTGGGTTTCAACCTACTATCCCCACAAAACAATGATTCACTCTGGGGATAGCGGGAGAGGGGATAGGTGTCCTCTGGTCTCTTTGTGGTCACTACTGCCATCGTTTTTTTACCTCCCCTTTTTCTGCCCTTTCTTTCGCTCTCCTCTCCCCTCAGATGTAATGTCGGTGCGTCCCCTCTCACCCCCCTCTTTTTCTTTCCATATGGCAGTCACCCCTCTCTTCTATGACAGAACTGACCCCTCCCTCTCGTTGTGTGTGTGTGTGTGTGTGTGTGTGTGTGTGTGTGTGTGTGTGTGTGCATAGTGCCTCTAAGTAAGAATTCGCAAACTTGGTTTATTTAGCAGGGATCGACTTGCCAAACACCCCCACATCATCACTATTATCATCACCGCGCCAGCAACAGCCTCGTCACCATAACATACTTCACTAACAATAAACACCAACAAAACCTACACTCATCTCAGACACACTTACCAACACTAAT